>PVJX010039510.1:0-15705 GCA_004027295.1 Dolichotis patagonum
AGAAACAGCCAAGCGTCCTCACCCAGCCAGGCTCTCTGCAAAGCTGTGTCCCAGCCTTCCCTCATTGAAGAATGAGGAGCCAGACCATTAACACATTATCTCGAGCACTGTTGCCACTCTCCCAGCATCAATATTTAAAAATCAGAACCCAGCATGGGAAGCATAATTCAGAGCAGAATGGCAGGAGCGTGGCCCACCAGCACCCAAACAGTTCCAGTCCACTGCCAGCAGCACCGTTCCTGCCATCTCCGAAGGTAACGCAAATTACAAAGCATTGGCTGCTGTCACACCCAGTCAGCTACTCTGTTAGACCCTTTCAAGCCCTGGCATTTGGATGGGGCAGGCGGGAAGCCTTGCTCTTTTGGACCGCCCGTTGGACTATTCCATGTCACAGCTTGCTTGGGGGTAGAAATACAAAGACTTTTCTCCATTAGGAAATTCATGTTTGTAAATACCCTGGAAAGCCAAATAAGCAGCATAATGGTTTGGAATAAAAGTAGCCAGAGTGGTTTACTGCTAACTCTGCAAGCGCATATTCTAATGCATGGTTTTATCAAACACGCTGATTGTCAGTTCACCTCACACACTATTTTACTCACATTTCAAACTACCCCAAAGCCAGCCCTCTTTCCTAGAGTTCTTTAAGCCTAAGCTCTCCATAAACACTTTCTGGTTTCATAACATAAGTACACCTTTGGTTCCAGGGCAATAAAGAAAGTGTCACACCACGGGAGGACTCCGTGGGCTCATCTCCCTGTGGAAAACCTGCCCCTGCTTTAACGAGTCATTACACCACGTAGTCTGAGTTCTAGCTCTGATGGTGACAGCTGGCTGTGTGGATATGACACTTCATTTCCCTGGGCCCAGTTTCCACCTGAGAAAAAAGAGAATATAATGCCATGACTTTAGATTTGGACTTGACTCAGTAAACTGACTAAAAAAAAAAAAAATCACCAAACTATACACATAGAATGGGTTAATATTAAAAACATGTAATTCATTCCCTGGTAAAGTTGTTTAAATATTTTAATTAGAAATTTTTATCCAAAACAAAAGAGAAAGAAACTTTCTGAGCTAGACGTGGTAGCATATGCCTATAATCTCATCACTTAGGAGGCTGAGGCAGGAAGATCACTGTGAGGTTGAGGACAGCCTGGGCTACACAGTGAGTTCAAAACCAGCCTAAACTTCATAGCAAGATCCTGTCTCAAAAGAAAAACCATAATTAAAGAGAGAACTCCATGGGTAAGAAACCACGAGTGAACGAGGCAAGACAAGACTGCTATAGAAAGAGGGTACAGGAGGACATGCCAGAGGAGGAGAGGACAGGGAAGGTCAGAGTGTGCAGACCAAGCTTGGGTGAAAGGTTGCAAGGGTGTGCTCAGGGGTCAGGTTCTATTTAAAATCAGCTTCCTGAACTTCCCCAGCACCCAACCCTCCTCTGACTCTAAAGTTAATCACCTTTTCCTGCAGGCTGGATTTTGGGTATGTGTTTGCCAATGCAATTATCACACTGCATGGTAATTATTTGTTTAAAAGTCTGCTCCTTACTAAGCTGTGAGTTCTTGGACCACAGGGCTGTGTGCTCTGGCAGCCCTGGTCTGTAATGCAGCCCAAAGTCTCAAGAACATTATATAAATGATGAACAAAGGTTATTTACTGCAAAAGGGGGAAGAACGATGGTTTTGAGGAGTGAATAAAACACTTATGCACATGCAAAACATGTATAAGCACTAGCACTACATACTGCAATTGCAAGCATTAAGTAAATAGCGGCTCTTTTTATTATTAACAAAACGCACCAAGAACTATGGTACACAGAGAGCTGTTTTGAAGCAACATTAGTCTACAAAATAAAGGTATGTGAAATAAAGATGTTCTTAAGAAAAATAAGTAAACCTAATTTTAGATCATCCACTGCCTGATCTCCAAGGCTTAAGTACCAGACTTCAAAACAGCTCACAGAAGGAGCCACACTTTGTGATCAGAACCCTAGTTCAGTCAGCAGCAGCCCCGCTCACTGGTGCTCAGAGGTTTGCATCCATACTGCACAGCAGCTCTGGGGTTTGCTGAGGATCCATGCAAGATTCTGGTCCAGATGAGAAGGGCCCAGCAGGAACAGGAGCAGTGAAAAGCAGAAGCAAGAGATAGTGCTTCTGGATACTCTTTCTACCCACAGGAAAACAGCAGCTAGCACCTCAGGGAACTGCTGGACTATCTAGCTGTTCCTCAATGGGACCCTGCCGCTGGTTCAGTGGATATTGACTGAGCTCCTGCTAGGGGCCTCCATTGCTCTAGATGCTGGATACAGCAATCGATGAAACATTCAAAGACGCTCAGGAACAAGGCAGACTGGCTCTGCCCATCCAGGGTCAAAACTCATTCAAAAGCACCAACTAAGATCGGAATAAAGAGCCCACAAACTCATCTATATGAAATGCTGGTATTTGATAAGGGTGGTGCTGCACACTGGCAGGGGAGGCTGGCATAACCAGGTGTCCACATGGGGGAGAAACTGAATCCTCCCCTTATTTAAATCATTACATTTAATTCCAAGAAGCTCAATGGGCTATCTATAAAGGGTGAAACTTAAGCTCTGATTAGCAGCCATAGGCGAATATGTACATCCTGTGGGTGTGGAACATTCCTTATAAAACAAAAAGCATGAATTGACGTAATGAATTGATAACCTCAAAGATAGTCTTGCACTGCAACTCAGGGATAAAAAAAAAAAAACAGACAACCCAAAACAGAAATGGGCTAAAAAAAATATAAGCAGAAGAGGAAATCTGAATGACCAATATATACATTATACCATGCTAGTAATCAGGAAATCACAAATTAAAACCAAAATGAGATAATATTTCAAACCTGACAGATTTGCAAAAAATTTAAAGTCTGCAAAAAATACAGGCCATCCACACACTCCCAGTAAACCTAGAATGCCTAGAGAATGCCTAGTAGCACTGAAAGTACACTTACCCTACCATCAGCTCCTCCATCCCTAAATCCCTCCGCTCTCTTGCACAAGTAGATGTACAATGTCACAGAAGCACTGTCTGAAACAACCTAAACACACGGCGAAAAGAGTAAGCGTAATTATACGTCATATCTAGAGCTGAATGTTTAGCTCTAAAAGTGCATGATTGGCTTCTGGTATCAAATGGGTGGCTCTCCCACATACAGTGTCAAAGAAAAACCTAAATTGCAAAAGAATACATACATACTTGTATTCTCCACACATCATGCATGTATGTGTTGTGATATACATAAAGATTAAGTAGACACAAAATAGTAGTGTAAAACACTTAAAGCTATATGCAAGAGGAGTAAAGTAAGTACACAGATGTGCTAAGTGCAGGGTACTGGGGACCCTGACTAGTGGGAGGTACTCAGAGAGCTCTATCTGTATCAGCTTTTGTTTGTTTTGTGTTAGTCTTCCATTGAGGTATAATTTACACAGACGTATGCATAGCTCTTAAGTATACGTGCCATTAAGTTTTGACCAGCATATACATCCATGTCAACCACACCCCTATTGAGAAGTAAAACATTTCTAGCGCCCTGAAAGCTCCTTCATGGCCTTTCTTCCTAGTCAATTCCTTTCTACAGCCACTGTTTTGATTTCTATAATCCTACTTTTGTAGTTCCCATTCTAGTACCTGACACATATGGAATCACAGAGTATGTATTCTTTGGGGCCTGGAGTGAGATTCATCTATGTGCTTTCACCCATTATAATTTGTTCCTTTTTTGTGGCTGAGTATATTTTATTCTACAAATACACTTCAGTTTGTCTTAGTACTTTTTAACTTTTAAATTGTGACACGTATATGAATGTCAATGTATTAATCTTTATGGCTTTTTATATACTAAAAATTCCTCTTTTTTGAGACAGTCTCACTATGCAGTTCAGGCTGGCCTTGGACTCACTATGGATAACTCAAGTTGGCCTCAAACTCACAGCACTCTTCCTGCCTCGGCCTCCTGAGTGCTGGGATTAGAGGCAACATCCCTTTTTTTAAGTGTACACCACAGAGTCCTGGAGATTCTCCAGGATCTTCACCTGAGGTAAAGCAGCTGGGTTGTAATGATCTTGTCCGAGCTGCTAGGCACTGGAGATTCCAGTTTCTGACCACGGACCTACTGAAGCTGCAGTTCTAGAGACATGGCCCAAGAATCTGGATTTTAACAGGCTCCCAAGAGCTTCTCATGAACAGCAAACTCTGTGAACCACCGTTTATAAACATCTGCTCTACACGGTATTAGATAACTCCAATGGTTCTGTTACTACACCTAACTGCCAGAAACTCATAATTTTGTAACTTTAACGCTTTTGTCTAAGCTGCCCGCCTTGATAACCACCTGCCACAGACCCCTCTCCCTGAATGGCTTGAAACTATCTCTAGCCCAAGGGTACAAAGCACAAGCAACCTGCCCCTGGGTTTCCCACAGTGTGCCTCTGTCACCTGCTGCACACACAGGGTCACCAAGCCAGAAGCCCCGGGTCAGCCTCTCCCCACAGCTCCCTTCCACATTCCATTGGCAACTGGGCCCGGCTGACTCTACTGCCAAGGTACCCCTTGACTGGAATGCGTCTCTCCTTCCCTACCCCGCACTGCCTCCCCATCCAGGCCACCTAGCGGACTGGGACAGTCTCCTAACGGTCTCCCCACCTTCCCACCCGCTAGCCAGTCTGGCCCCTCCAGCCCCTTCTATATCCACTGGCCAAAGAAACCCTCTGAACTAAACATCGGACTTTCAAAAACCTGCTGAGAGCCTGTCCACAGCTTTTCACTCTCAGTGTGACCAACGTGGCCTCTGCCTGCCTTTCCAGACCCAGCCCTGCCTCAGGTCTCAGCACCTGGCCCAGCCAGCCAGCCACACAGCCCACTCCCCGCTTCTGGGGTCCCTTCCTCTCCTTGTGCATACGCTGCTCATTCCACTTGGACCATCACCTTCCTCCTCTTTCTCTAGCTGCCCTTTCCACCTTTCAAGACTCAGCTAAGCAAGCATCTCATTCTAGGAGGCTTTTATAAAAGCAAGCGACCCCCACTACAATGTTCCAACATTGTTTTTCCTTTGCAACACACAGTAGCCTTGAGCCATCTCCAGGAGAGACCACAAACTCCAGGCCATCCTGCCCTGCACGGCCTGCTCGCTCGTGATGGATTCCTGGAGCATAAAAGCAATTTTAAATTTCTGATGTTTGAGGCGTGCTACTGGGCAACCGCATTACATTTCATCTCCGTGCAAACAATGCCTATGAAATGGCTCAGTTCCTCTCCGTGACTTGGCGATACGCACAATTCTCAACTCGGAAAGATACAGATCATCTGCGGTGTCTGTTTTATTCTCCTGCTGCTTTGGCTGTGTCTCTGCTTCCAGGGCAGTCCATCAAAAAAGCAAGGGGTGGCCCAACTCCACTGGCCAGCTTGATTTTCAAGTCTTTGGGAAAAAAAAAAAGAGAGAGAAACCCATGTATTTTTCCAGTCCTGCCTCCGTTACGAGGGAGGCACAATGCTTGAAATCTTGTTAGGATTACAATGACTGAAGTGGAAAGGCTTCTGGCAGACGGATTGAGAGTTTATAATTTCAGCCGAGATGTTCAGTCTAAATCACAGCTGGGTATGCGCAGCTGCCAAGGATAAGGGCTGCGTGCGACTTCACCAGCAGTTTATCTAGACCACAAGCGCTCAGTTTGTAATCCCCAGCCTTCCATCCCGATTTATTTTTTAGCATAAATATTAAGAGCACAGACTCTGGTGCCAGAATGCCTGGCTTAAAACCCTGGCTACACCATTTATTAGCTGTGGTATGTGGGGGGAAGCAGCCACTCAGCCTTTAGCTTTCTTGCTTAAAAACGAACACAAAATAGCACCTACCTCTTAGGTCCGTTGTGAGAATTTAATGATTAATTACATAGAAAGCGTGCAGGCCTCAGAGAACTGAGCTTTCCTTATTATTAGACATACCTAGGGGCACAGGAAGAGTTTTAGTGTAGGAAACTGGAGCAAACAGTGGTAATCGAGCACTTTCCACAGATGACCACCCAGACCTGAGGGATACGGTCCCATGGGATCCAGCAAGTCACTCACTGGGAACAAGGGTGCTGGGTCGGGACCCTGGGCAGTCTGTCTTGTCTCCTAGTGTCACACCTTCCCCCACTGGGGAACAGAATTCCTGGGCTGCAAAGGGGAACCAAGGGATGAAAAAGATTCAGAGCAAGGACGCAGAGGACAGCAACGCCAGACTCGTCTCTTCTCCAGGAAATGGGGTGCAGTGACCAATCTCCCTCCCTCAGCCGTCCCTGGCCATGAAAGAGCCCTGTGTCTTTGGGGACACCTCACTTTGAAGCCAGCAGGCCAGGCTGAAATCCAAATCCCTGCTACAGACTTCAACAGACTGACAGACCCTTCTCAACCCAGTTGGACCCAGAAGTGAAGCAGAAATGATGGTTCTGACACACAAGGCCAAACAGACCGGCAAAGTGTTCAAAGCCTGGCTTGGTTCTGTGAGCTCAGGAAAAAGGCTGACGCTTCCAAACACTGTTGGCATCTGTAAAATGGGAACAAGAGTGCCTGCCTCTCTACAGATACACTTAGGGTCTGTGATCCGGGCTCTGAGGACGGACAGGCAGGCACACTCACACTGGTTCCCTCTCTACAGAGGCAATTTGAGTTTCTCCCTCCCTCCTTCCCCAACGCCCTCTCCCCCTCTCCTTCTCCCCTGCTTCTTCTACAATTCAGCAAGCATATAGTGCCAGGTGCTGCAATGGGCACTTTATCAATACTAACTCCTTGTTTGTAACAATGATGGTTAGGATTCCTTTCTTTAAAAAAAAAAGGCAGAAATGATACAGAATTTCAAAAAAAGTAGGAAATTAACACTAGTCAATACATTGCATATCATTATTGTAGAAGTAGTATTTCGGGTTACAAGATTTAGGTATGAAAAAATAATCAAACAATCAAACAATGAGAGCACAAACTGGTTTTTTTTCATGAACTTAGCAAGATTAGTAGTATAGTTATCTATCTTGTATTTATATACATACACACATATATATGAATCAGAGCTCTTAATCTCCACACCACAATACTTTACCCACCAAAAAGAAGTGTTCCAAAGTATTCCTCTCACTTGGCCCAGGAATTTCACAGTAATTAACCATGCAAATATGCTCACCTGCATGCAAAATGAGGTATGTATTCACCACAGCATTATTAATAGCAAAATACCAGAAACAACCAATTCTAGTATTACTCAGCCATATAAACATATCTATATGCAACTATTTCTAAAAACAGGCAGATCTATAAATACTGATCCTTTTGTCCAAGGAGAAAAAGTCAGGTGCATAACAGTGTATTTCATACACACACAAGAGTGTATGAAAAACAAAGGGGAAAGTCTGAGTACATGACTCCTTGTTACACATAGATTATTTCTAGAAGGACACAAGAAATGTGTTTAACACCAGTGAGTTCAGAAGGAAACCAGCTGGCTGGGTGACAGAATAGGAGAGACAATTTTCACTGTGATCATTTCCTTATCTTTTGAATTTTATATGGTATAAATGTATCACTTATTAATTTTTAAGTTAAAAGATTATAAGAATGAAGGGAGAAATTAGATGCTTGGCATAAAGAAAGCATTTAATAAACAGTAGTTCCCATTATAGCTCTTTTCCTATATCTGATTTCTAACTTGTATTAGCCGCCTTTCCCATTGCTGGGATACAATACCCAACACACAACTTACAGGAGGAGAGGTTTAACCTGGTTCATGGTTTAAAGGATTCAGTCCATGGCTGGCCAGCTCCAAGGCACAGATGCCCTGGTGGAAAGGCATAGTGGCTTCAAGCTACTCAGTTCACCATACCTGGGAAGCAGAGCAGGGGAACAGTGCAGGAGAGGAAGAGGCTGGGGCCACATACAGTACCCAACATGGCACCTCCACGGCCCACCCAGACACACTCAGAAGGGCACCTTCCTATCCCTATGTGGCCCTCAAGCCAATCAAGTCAACCCCACGAAGCTTAACCACCACATAACTCTCCACTAATACAAATACATTTCTGCAGCAAACAATGCTCTCAACTCCTGGCTTTGCGTAGCTCCTTTTGGTTTAAAACTAAAGAACAAATCAGGAGCTGCATGAAGTGGTAGAAGACCCCACCCACGCTGAGGGTTTTCTACTGCTCCTGAAGAGAGCGTCAGAGCACTGGCAGCAGAGGAGTGCACTCCGTCAGCCTCGGAGTCCACACAGGTTGCTACAACAAAATACCTTAGACTGGGTGGCTGATTAACACCGGAGATTCCCTCCACACAGCTCCAGAAGCTGGAAAGTCCAAGGTCAAGGCCCAGGCAGAGGCAGTGCAAGGTGGGGACCTGCCTGAGTTCACAGGCGCCTTTGCCCTGTGTCCCCACAACTCGAAAGGGACAAGACAGGCCTCAAAGGCCTATTTTGTGCAAGCACTGGTCCTACGTGTGAAGGATCTTCCCCCTCGACCGAATTGCCTCCCAAAGGCCCCAGCTCCTACTGCTATTGACTTGAAAGTTGGAATTTCAACACCTGAGTTTGCGGGGACGGGAGCATCCAGACCCTAGCGCCTCTCTTCAGAGAAACCCAGTCACTGGGCATCTCCTCTGCTTTGTACACTCCCTGGACACCAAGTGAAAGTAATTACTTCTCATTCTAACAGCAGTCTATGGTTCTTCTGATCTACCACAGTGGAAAGGCTGCCCCCATGCACCTGCCAAGCTGCTAAATCATCGATGTCTCCGGAACAGGCCATGGTCTTAGCAACGGAAAGTTTGTCGGAGCCCAGCTAACCCAGGTACAAATCCTGGCTCCGGCCCTCAGCCGAAAGTGGCAACATGCTCGGCCTTTCTGAGCTCGCTGCTTCATCGGGAAAAGGGGATACCGGCCTGTTCCACGGGATTCTGTTAGCGTGCGAACCACGGTTCCAGGGACATACTTAATGATCACCGAAAGTTAGCTCCTGAGGCATTCCACCTGCAGTCCAGCCACCTTGTCCCCTGTCATTACTGTCTCCTCTTGGTCCTTCCCCTTCCTCCATGCATGGCTGCCCACGCATACACATCAACAACTGCCAACTTTAGGTTCACATGACCGGCTTCCCACCCCCTCCTCTTATGCCAGCAAGTTCTGACGTCAGCAGGTTCTGACATCAGCAAGTTCTGACATCAGCAGGTTCTGACGTCAGCAAGTTGACTCCCACTCTCTACATCCTGCCCGGTCTTCATTCTGTTTCTCCAAAGAGCCTTTGCCAGGTGCCCCCAGAACAGGGCATCCCAAAGCTGTGCACTGCTGACCTCTCTTCCCCATGCAGCTCTCCAACGCCGGCTCCTCTGAAATGCCTTCCCTGGCCCCCCCTCACCCTTCTTCCATTACCCCCTCCCATCTTCCCGGCACTCATCACTACCAGGATATTCGTGATAATACGCATCTGTATCTTCGTGAGACGCTTATCTAACGCCTCTCAAGAATGTGGTTCCAAGAGAAAAAGGCTCTGGGCTGCCATGCGCCCAGCGGACCTCTCCGAGCTCAGCACAGCGCCTCCACCCAGCAAGCGCCTAATAGGAACGTCCACAAGGCTGGGTGGGGTGCAAAGGCAGGCTGCCGGGCTCCAGCCACAGAGACTCCAATTCAAAAGGCAGGAACCTGCGTTTCTGGAAGCATCGATCTCTTTCATCCCAAAGCAGGTACCACGTAAATCCTACTCTAAGATACTCTGGTCAGTGCCCTTCATCTCCAAGTGATTTTCCCTCTAACTCGCCCACTTTGCGCACAGACCCCATCCCAGCAGCTTCCCAATGTCCCGGTCACTGATCCCCGAATTTGAAGTTGGAACAGCCCCACAAGGCAAGTTCCATGTGCAGAGCCAGACAGCAAACTCGCTGGCCAGCCGGACTGAAGTTCTCCTCAGCCAAGAAACACCTGAGCAGGTCTGGACTGCTGCTAAGTGAGCCAGGTAAATTTCCATGCCAGCTCACTTCGGACTTCCCCCAGGCCCTGGGACCTGCCAGGGCCTCTCAGGTGACCAAAGCAGCAGGCAGATACACCTCACCTTCCACAAGCCAAATCCGAACGGCAACGCACAAGAATGCATGGGCTCTGGTGGGAAGTCTCACAGTTTTTTCCGTTTCTTCTCTGTCTTGTGTCTTCAGAAAACATTCAGCCCTTCCTTAGCACCTGGTGGGTCACCAGGGTTGGCCTGGGGTCGCCTGGGGTCGCAGCGCTCGCCCCTCAACACTATCAAGGTCGAGGTCCGGCCCCTGACGAGCCACCTCCACCCCCAGGTAAAACGCGTCTCCCTCGGGGCTGGCACCGGTCAGGGCGCCAGCGCCTAGGTGGAGCCGCACGGGGGTCTGCGTGCTGCACCCAGCTCCCCGATTTCCTCGGCTGCGGCGGGAGGGGGCGCAGACGCCGCCGAACCTGGGCGGGCGGCAACCGCCGCGAGCGCCCCTCCCCGGCCACGTGCGGGTCGCTCGGGCTCCGGGCCTCGCAGCGCGGGAGGCGAGGACCACGCCCCCCGACACTCCCCGCTGCGACCCTGACCCAGGCCCGGCTGGGGCCCAACCCCGCCCCGACGCGGGGCTCCTCGCGCAAAGTTGAGGCTCCGGGAAGGAGAGGGGAGCCGAGCGCCAGCGGCGGTGGCGGCGCGAGCCGAGGACTTGGGGAGCCGAGTGGTTCCGTCGCCGGACGCCCGGCGCCCCATGGATTCGGCCGCCAGGGCCCGCGGGTCTCCGCGTCCCACCCCCGGCCCGCACTCACCCGCCGCATGGTGTCTCGGCGGCGGGCTCCGCGCGTCCCCGCCCCACGCGCGCCGCGGCCTCCGGGACGGGGGAGGGGCGGGGGGAGGGGCTGCCCCACCCCCACCCCCGGCCGCGCGCGGGGCCGGCGAGACTGGCCACGCCGGGCCGTGGAAAGTTAGAGCCAGAGCTGTCGCCGACCCGGGAAGGCGGGTGGAGCAGGGGGGACGGCTGGCCGCGTGGGGCACGGTCACCGCCGGAGAGGACTCCCAGTTTCTCCCATGAGACGGGAATGTGGCCCGTGCACGCCCGTCCCTACTCTTCCCAGCCTGAGACGTCCTAACATCTGGGGGCGGGGCTAGGAGTGCCAGACCCCGGAGCCCGGCGTGGTGGCGCACGCCTGAAATCCCAGAAATCCCAGCCTCAGGGAGGCTGAGGCAGGAGGACCACAGGGAGTTCGAGGCCAGCCTGGGCTGCAGGCGCGACCATGTCGAAAGAGAGGGTGGGGGAGGAAAGGGGAACAAGCGGGAAAGGAAGGAAGAAAAGAAGAAAGAAAGAAAAAGAAAGAAAGAAAAAAAGAAAAGAAAGAAAAAAGAAGAAAGAAAGAAAGAAAGAAAGAAAGAAAAGAAAAGAAAAGAAAAGAAAAGAAACGAAACCCTGGATCAACCCAGGGCTGGAAGAAAGCCAGGCTCCGAGAATAGACGGCCCAGCAGGGACAGGCCCCCGCCCCAGTCCCCACGAAGCCGGCAGGTCCCCCGGGCGCGCAGCCTCCACCCACCCCCAACTTCTCCAGGCCACGCGGGACGCTCATCCCCGAAGCTGCCGCTCCTAGGGAAAAAAAATCAAGGCAGACCGCGGGGTGGAGTCCTCCCGCTCACCTGTGCGCTGGGAGCGCGGCGGGTGTAGAGGAGCGCGGTGCAGGGGGTGCGGGGCGCGGACCCCTGGCTTTGCGGGGCGCAGCGCAGCGAGGAGCACGGAATCGCGGGGTCCGCGCGTGGGGAGCGAGGCTGGCGCGCGCACGTCTGCCGGGGCCCCGCGCTCCACCTGGCCGCGCTCTACGAAGAAGCCGGCTCCCCGTCCCGGCGCCAGCGGTGGAGCAGGACGCGGGCTGCGCGCCCCCGCGGTCTTCCTCGGGTTTCTGCCTGGTGTCTATCAGCACTGATGCGGAGGGGAGGAAGGGCCTCAATGAAGCCTGCTGCCTGCTCTTTTTACTCCAGGCTCTGCTTACCGGGAGCTTTTATTTGTTTATTGTTTCCTCCCTTGATATGACTGTTCAAACTGTTCCTTTTGCTCTTAGGGGAATAATAGCAATTTCAGCGTGTTTATTTGTATCACTTGCAATCCAAACAGCCCTATGAGGCAAGAAGAGTGTGACTATGGTTTTCCAGAGGGAGCTGCTTGGGCTCAGAGAGGGTAGGTATCTGTCCCCAGGTCACACAGCTTTTAGGGGCATGACCAAGAGTTCGGCTCGGGCAGCTTGATCCCACCCTTCCCGTGTCCTGCTGCAGATAAAAGGTGTCGCAGGGCAGGGCTGCCACCCTGAAGGCGTGAGCTCTCTTCATAGACCCCGTGAGTCCTTTCCCCTCTCAGGGATTTTGTTTTCTGTCTTTAAAATAAAGCTTGAACTACATAGATGCACTAAAAGCCAGAAGGAAAGTTCGAGGTTTTACTACACGAGAAGTTTGTGCTGGGCGTTGCAAGAAATCTTGGCCAGGCGGTAGGATGTTGGTAACCCCACTGGTTTGTACAACAGCTCCCTACAGCGTCTGAATTATCCTGTCTTCTCCCTCTTTCTCCTCTTCCTGATTAACGGTCTTAGCTTTGCAGATGCAATACGTTACCTCAAAATTAGGAATTCCTTACTAAACTTGAGAGCGCCCCCGGGTGTGCTGGGGGCTGGGGAGGGGGCATCAGTAAGGTCATTGTTAGGGCGACCTTCCAGCATTAGCCTGGAGAATTTTTAGACTTCTTTCAGAAACCGAGACAGTTATTCAGCCCTTCCAAGTAAGTGACAGACGACACAGCAGCTGGTACAGGAACACACATTCGCGTGGCCCACGTGTGGAAACCCTGTGTCCCGAGCTCTTCGGAACTAACCTGGAGAACTCACTTGCAAGTGAAAGGAGGCAGAACCAGATTCTCCCTTTTGGTGGTGCTGGGGTTTGTGCCTCAGCTGTTGAAAGACTCTTCCGTGTGTTTTAAGGCTAGCGTTGTCTCTCTGTGTCCTGCTAGACTCAGACCTAGCATTTGTTTTCCCTGAAAACCGCTTAGTACTGAACCGACGTTTTGCTTTGTTTTTGTTTTGTTTTCATTTATTTTTTTCTTAATAGCTTGACATCTCTGCTGCTCACAAACCACAGTGCTACTCCTCCTTCTTGTCTGCCCCTCGGGCGGGGTTCATGGGTCTCCATCTTCAGCCCAGTAGGCAGCCTCACAGCCTGGGGTCCCCCATCCCACTTCTTCCCTTAGTTACTAATGTACAGAGGCCTTGGGCGTAAAACTGAACAGAAAGGACCCAGTTTACGATTTCACATAAGAAATAAAAGAGAAATAAATATGTTGTTCTGTTTGCAGATAAAAAATATAACAAATTAACATGATTTCTTATCAGTCTATCATTCTTTGTGTACAAACATATGAGTGATAAAATATCACTTTTCTCTACCTTAAATTAGAAGTATTCAGACATCATCTACTACATACCCATTATGATGGATGGGGCACACTTTATTTGTTTAACCAATCCATTTTCCTCTAAAATGGATCAAGAGTAATTTCAAGCTGGGCATGGTGATGCACTCTTGTAATCCCAGAACTCTGGGAGGCTGAGGCAGGAAGATTGAAAGTTAGAGCCCAACATGGACAACTTAGAGACTTAGTGAGACCCTGTCTCAAAATTTAAAATATTTAAGACTGGGGATGTAGTTCAGTGCAAAAGCCCTGATTTCAGGCCCAGGGATATAGCTCAGCCCGGCCTGGCAAGCATGAGGTCCTCAGTTTGATTCCCAGTTCCACCTCCCCTCCAAAAAACCCCCAAGTTCAATCCCAGCACCACACACATGCACACATACACACACACATGCAAAAGAAAATACTGTCAAGTTAACATCTATTCCATCTACATACTCTGAGCACTTTATATGGCCTAGGTACTGTGACAAGCCATTTCCTATGTCTCAACACATTTCACCCTTCCACAACCCTACTGGATAGTTGTATTTCTTCCACATAAATGATATATGATAAATTAGACAACTAACATCTATCAATATCAAAGAACTTGGATAAAAACAAGATGGCGGACTGGTAGGTAGCAGGAGAGAGACCCTCTCTGAGAGAGACAGCTCAAATGCCAGAATAAAACACCCTAGAGAGACCCAAACAGATAGACATGGACTCTCACAACCCAGGGAAAAACTAAACCGCAAAAAACCACTCGAATATGAGGTCCTGGGACTACCATCAGAGAAGCTAATGGGGTCAGCGAGCACGGCACCCTCCTCGAGCCGCCTGAATTCCTGCCCAACCTAAACAAGCGATCCGCACCGAAGCGACTGGCTTGAGCCGCTGGAGCACAGAGCTGAACAGCCCTGCATCCAGCTTGCCCGGACTGGCCCTGCGCTCAACCCACCCGGAGGCACCTTGAATTCCCACCACAGCTGAAGTCAGAGGTCCGGGAGTCCTGCAGTTCTCGGGATGGGCATCGGCACGTGGTGAGTGGTGGGAATGGGACCCTCCCACGGGAAAGGGGAAACTGACTGGATGACATGTTGGATTTGGGCAGGACAGCCCTAACTCCATAAGGAAGTGGCTTCAGCTGGTTGTTCCCCTCGCCGAGCGGATTGGTGGAATCTGCCTGGATTAGGCCTCGCCCCTGGCAGGGAGACAGTGAGTCACTACAATAATACTTCCCTGAGATCAGTGCATGCTGACACAGTGAAGGCCTGCAGGAGTTGACTGGCCTGGAAGGGAGGAGCTAGCGCACACTGCCCATGGGTGAACTCTAATCTCTGATAACCTATTAAAGAGGGCTAAAGCTCCTAGCCTGCGCCCTCTAGAGGAGCCTTAACCAACAAGAAAAGGGTCTGGGCATTATACTGTACACGTGTATGGAAGGAACCAAAAACATGACGAAAGGGAGAAATAAGAAACAACTCCCAGCCCCCAACCCTGAGAACATTGATCCAGGAGAGGTAAATACAAAAGAGATTGAGGGCAGCAAGAATGCAACATCAAACACAGCGTTAGTGAACATAAAAAGATATCTTCAGGACCTCGTAAGCGGGACCAAAACTGAAATATTAATTCAAGTTAAACAAGAGATAAGTAGATTAATAAAAGAAGGACTGGGCACCTCTCAAGAAGGCACAGACAGAAGAATGGAGGAACAAAAATGGAGAGAAAAATTTAATGAAGAATTCAGGAAGAACCTAGAATTCATGAAACAGATTCAAAGAGATTATCAGGAAACTAAAGACTCCATAGAAAGCTGGCAAAACTGCTTAAAAGAAACAACAGATAGACTATCAAAAATTGAACACAGCCTTGCAATGTGGGGTTATGAAAGGAAAGATCTCTTAAAAATAACAAGGGAGCAGGCAGTAAAGATACAAAGACTGGAACATGACAAGAGGATCTATAACTTAAGAATAAAGTATGTGAATGAAGAAGCAGGAATCAAACCAGAGGAACTACAAAGTCTATTCACAGCAATTGTTAAAGAATATTTCCCAAGCATAGAAAAAAGAAATGATATGCAGAGGTATGAAGCATACAGAACTCCAGCCACCTACAACCCAAACAGAGCTACACCCAGACACATAATAATCAAGATCCCAGAAATTCAATATAAGAACAGAATATTAAAAGCCATCAGAGAAAAGAAACAGATCACCCATAAAGGAAAACCCATCAAAATCACGGC
>PVJX010039511.1:0-15717 GCA_004027295.1 Dolichotis patagonum
AAACATCAGTGAAAAATAGAAATTAACAAAGACATCTCTACAATAAAGTGTCCACTGCAATAAACTACTCTTAACACAAAACAAACAAACAATCAAACACAAATAGAAACACAAGAATGCAATTCAACAGAATTCTTCCCAGAATTCCCAACTCTCCCAAAACTCATCCATGTGGTACTGATGGGGAAGAACCAAAAAACCTCCAAGTGAATCAATCAGTGTTTTAGAGAAGATGACAAAACCATTTAATCTAATAACTGGCACAAGCACAGAAGGCATAAGTAATAACACATTAGGCTGGTCATACAAGATCACCAACAATTCTAAAAAAGGATCTAAAAAGAATATAGAAGAGCTAAGCAAATGATATGGAACACACATGATAAACATAGAATGATGGAGATGCTGGAGAGGAAATCAACGCGAATTCTGAAAGACTCATATCTGATGGATTTATACCATTATAATCCCAGAAGATGGGCAAAGTACACATTGCACTGCCACCAGTAAAGTGCCTGCATGAAGTGCTCTGTGGACAATGCAATTGTGGACACAGCCTGATTGTCTCAATGTTTAAGGGCATGGTTATGAAATTCTAAAGGCCCAGTTACCATAGCAAAATTACAGACATGATAGCAAGTGAAAAATCAAATAGTGGGCTGAGCCTATCATCCTGATGCTTATCATGTAAGCGCTCTGTTAATTCAGTCAGCCTTGACTGTCCAGCTCTTTTTCCACTGGTAGTGTTCTGATCAATCTGACAATTCCTAACTTGTTATTCCCTTAGTTAAAAGACCTTTTATCTTATTTCCAACTTGTTTCAAGGACTTTGGTTGGAACAAAATGATACAATGAAACATACTTTTAACTCTGCTTGCTCCACTCAAGACCCTTCTCCTTGTTCCCAGAATGTTCTTTTATTGTGTTACATGATTGCTTTTAAGTAAATCTATTTAGAGATAACTTGTATTACTATACATGACTTAATTTGATTCAGGCAGCCAATTATGTAATAACCTGCTTGCAAACTATTTAAACTGAACTCCAACTGGATCCTCACTGGTGATTTAGACACTAAAATCCCCCAGACCACTGGCATTGAGATCACTAAAGTTGCCTGCTAGACTCCTCAGTGTGCAAAGAGTTTCCATCTGGTTTGATATTGGATTTTCTGCAAGAATAGAAGACAGGAGGGAAAGCCTCAATGTTTCCTTTCCATGTGTATCATGTGACTCAACCACACATGCAAAGCCAAAGAACACAGTACATCATAGTCAGGGATAAATCTCACATGGTCAATGCCAGGCTGGGCAGTTCCCATAAGTAACTGCAGATATTGGACAAAACGGACGGCCACCTTGGTTCACTACCCTATATATCCCCCTTTAACATGTACATATAAATTAGGCTAGTGGTTAGCAGAATAAATTCTTGTCACCAGCTAGGCTATTGGGGAAGTCTTTATCCTGCAAGCAACATGCAAACAATGTGAACCTTTCTGTTCCTCATGGCTACTGCCTTTGAGGGTCCTGGAGTCTTTAGATAATTAAAAGGCCTGGGTGTGGAAATGGAAGATTCTTCATGACTTCTCTTTTGCTCAGGTGTGCTCTTTGATCTGACACTTTGGGAGTCAATACCAAGCCTGCTGAAGCTGTGGAGACCCTGACTCTCATCTCCACCAGTGGTTCTGTCTCCAGTTACTACTGGTGTTGGATTCACCAGCCTTCTGGGAAAGCTCTACAGGGAATGGGGATCTTGTTAGGGAGCACAAACTACAATCTGGCTTTCCACGGCTGTGCTTCCCTCACTGCTGAAACAAATAAGAATCACTTTTCCTTGCAATTGAACTCCATAACCTCCAAGGACATGGTCATGTTTCACAGTTCAAGACTCAGTGAGAGGACCTCAGTGTGAACCCAGATATAAATCTCAGAAGCTTTTAACTAACATGGGGTTCTTGTGACCACCAAAATGAAAAAAAAACAGAGTCATGTACAAATGCAGTGTTATTAAGGATGTCCTTACAGAATCTGGCATGACACTCCTACCCAAGCAACTTCCTGCTCTATATCTCTAAATCCCTCAAGTCTGTCATGTAGGCATGGACAGGAATCACTGCTCATATTTTGCTACTCTTATTTCCTATGGAAGTCTCTTTCATTGTGCTGAAAAACGAATTTCTCCTTAGAAACCTAGCAGCTTTGCTCAAGACTCATCCATAAAAATGCTTTCTTTAGTATGACAATTAATCATGATCTAAAATGAATGTACTAATTTTTTCTGGATCACAAGGACTTGTCTCATTCAAGAATAAATTGTTCATTTTAGTAAATTAATCCTATTTCTAAATTCACAGAATTCAAAGCTCTCTCTTCTCCTCAGCCCCCTGAGAAGACCTGGTCCCCAGTTTCAGCACCAGGAGCACATGGAGACTCAGGAAGGAAGGGAGGGGGCAACCTGGTTAGACTCAGGGCAGTGACCAGGGGCTTCAGTGTTCTCATCCTCTGATAGTGCATTGAGTGGGATTTTGGCCTGCACTTTCCTTTTAGACTTTAGTAATTAAGGAATCATAAATACAGCATGTGTGTGTCTCTCTCTCTCTCTTTCGGTTTGTCTCTCTCTCATATTCAATATTAAATATTTTAGTATCTTAATACTCACTACTCTTTAAACTCTCATAGAATTTCCTTCATGTATTGTCTTTACTTTATCTCATGTTTCCTCAATTAGTTCTGTATTTATCAGTCATATATATCTAGGTTTTCCTAAAATATTCAAATATACCTGTATAGCTAGTAATATTCATAAGATTATGGTCTTATCTCAACCAAGTTCATAATGAATAGAACAAAAACTGCACACCCACCTTCCATATTTGCTTTTCTCGTAAAGGCAGAGCTGAGACAGTATTCTCACACACAGGCCACTGTTCCTCAGAAGTGACCATGAAACTCATGGTCATACTCATGCTGGGAAGTCAGATGCACTTCCACTTCCTCTGCTTGCCTTGAACTTGAGCTCGAACAGCATCATCACTAATGTGTCCTGTGGTTAAGCACAGAGATTTTCTGTTCCTGATATGATGTCCCAGTTTCATCTGTTGTTAATAGGCCCAAACAAGTATGTCTTCCAGAATAGTTTATCATCTGAGATTTAGCCAGACACCCTCTGATGGATTTTCTGAATTCTAGCTAACAAATGATCCCTGAATTGTCTGAAACTTTTCATAAATTTTCTTCTGTTTGTTTCTCTGTTATTATGTGTTCAGTCATGGATGTGCAAATGTCATATTCAATTATTGATCTGAAAAACAGGATTCAAATAAGACTTCAAATTTTGATACTGAAGTTGTACCTAGCATTTGCTGCAACTTGTAAATGAACAGAAATTATTACTCACATATGCAATTCTACAGAAATCTGGATAAAATAAACATCACACACTTTACATTAACTAATGAAAAAAATAAAATCGCAGACTGAATGATCACCAATTAACCAGGATATAGAGGATATTTAGACCCTAGTGGAGCCCTGCAACATGGTATAGCAGTGTAGGGAACACTGATGAGGAGATGCTGAATGCCTGGAGGATAGCAGAAGACCACACGGAGGCCACATCATGCTCCTAGGCACCACACAGACCACATGCTACCACAAGAAACTCTCAGAACCTCAAGTGGAATACTAATAAATATCACACATGGCCCTGATAGGGGTAAGGGAGCACTGGTCATTGAGAAATGTACAGACCTTTGTCCAGATGGAAGGTGCTCAGGAAGGACATTTCCAGAAATAGATCCTAATGGAGATAAAGTATTCCAAGTACAGATCAATCACCCAGCCTTCACATATCAACTTGAGGAGTTTAAATAGTTTATAGGTGAAAAAAATGAAAGCAAATGGGCTGTGCCACAGAAAGGAGCAGTTTTCAGGTGATAACAATCCCAAACCATAGACTTTTCTTATGGGTGTCACATGATAGGAAATCCTATCAAATGCAGAATCCCACAGTGTCAGGCACACAGTGTGATGAGAGAGGACTAGACCTGAGGAAGCTGAAGGACCCAGGTTCATCTGAGAGAACTCAGTGAAGCTGCAGACAGCAGCAGAGACACAGAAGAGGACAGGGCACCTTGAGAAGCCTCTGCCTCCAACACCTCCCACACCAGGATCAGAGGCCCCAAGATCTCAATCCAATTTCTCCCTTTCCCCTTGGTGATGACTCCACATTTTTTCTTAGCTAGGTATTTTTGACATCCAGGTGTGCCATGAGGTACAGCTACAGTCAAAATCCCAGAATGAAACACTCATCAGACATGTTCCTTCAATGAAAAGACACACACTTGACAGACTCAAGACTATGTCTACCCAGGTTTCTGAGGTCATGAATAGAAAAGAGCAGTATCTGGAGTCCAACAGACCAGCATTGCATCCTTCTTGGTGAGAATGTATCCTGTAAAATTGGGTCTCCCTCATGGAGATGAACTCTCACCAGGCAACTGGTGCCTCCAATTGGTGACCCTGAAACCACAACACCAGGGTCAGTGGGCCAAGATGCTGATACTGAGTCATCTCTTTCACTGTGTAGGAGATACTCTAGTACATGCATAAGATCAAGACAGATCCCTATCTGTATTTGTGAGAGGAGAAGGGAAGTTAGCTGGTGATCTTCCCTGCATCTTAATCAAGTAGTTTCCAAAAAAGGGCATATTCCTCCAGCACCTGGAGCCTTGAATGATGTAAAATTAGAATCTTATAAAGACTGAAATCCTTTACTTATTTTTCTTCTACTAAAGTCAGATTTTCTATCTGACTTCTATCTGACTCAGGCGGGCCACTGCCCTATAAGTCAGAAGCTTGATGCTTAGAAACAGAAAATTTTGCACTTGATATGAGATACATCCTTACATTAAATCTGGTTAGATACATGATTGGTAATTAAAAACTCCATAAGACAGAGACAGAGACAGAGACAGAGACAGAGACAGACACACACACACCTGTGGAATGGAAACTACTTCTTTTGAGGTAGCTAATTCATGTCTTTTTCTACATCTTTACAAATATGAGGTGAGCTCTCCCTGGTCATCACAATCAGCAGGAATATAGGACTCCTTCATCCACAAATGTCCCGGTTTTCCTTTGGCAATGCCAACAGGTGTCTGGGCCAGAGAAGTTATTTTCTCCACAGATGGACGCAGAACCCCACTGCAGACTGTAGGAAATCCAGATTTCAATTCGTAGGCCTTTACAAAATTACAACCTTATTTGAAATTCCCACATTGAAGGGACCACAGTACCATGAAAGAAGACCCTGAGTACACTGGTTTTGGAACAATAAGGCTCAGAGCCCAAGAAGCAGTAGGGTCCTGTAAAAGTACATTTCACTTCTGCAAGCCTTGTGTCCCAGATGAGAGACACCTATCCAGAGAAAATGGACACAGGGAGAATGTCAGCAAATCCAGGCTTAACCCTCCTGCAGGGGCCACTACCTTCTCAAGTAGACTCTGTCAGATGACAGTGCGCATTCTCTGGATTCCAACACCCCAGTTCTGGTGATTGCCTGTGGAATAGGTGATAGAGAAAGCATAGATCAGGTTGAAGCTCGACATACTGTCATTTGAGCTGGATGTAGGATATGTCCATTACCCCATCTCTGAGTGTTCACCTTGGATGGAAGACAGAGGAACAGATCATCTCTAGTCAATAAGTACTAATTTTTCTAGCTTTTTACATGACATTATAAGTTATACCAGCTTGTGTTGTCTCCTACTTGTTACTTCTGAGCAATTTCTAGTGTCCCATTGATTTGTGCACACAGGTGCTGGAGGTTGTGCTTAATAAAGACTGCAAATCAATACACTGCATTGAACTCCAGAGATCAGTCCCAGAGCCTGTTTTGCAGCAGCTGCCCTCTGTGACCATGATGACCCTGATGTGCACCACTGTGTGACAGACACAGGGAGTGAGATCAGTGTGCCCCAAGACAGAACAACCATGTGGAGACACAAAATTGAGCTTTAGGGTACTGAGGGGTTGAGGTGCACTGTGACACATGTCATGAACTGTGCAGGGAACAATATGGAGGGGACTTTTGGTGTGATTGTAGAATCTCTGTGTGATCATGGACACACAGACAGAGACCCTTACACAGACACAAACACAGAGACAGCAAGAAGGATGCACAGAGACAGACACGCACACCTGTGCCTTGGAACCTACCTCTTTTGAGGTAGCTGCTCCATGTCTTATTCTACATCTTCACAAATATGAGGTGACATCCTGTGCTCTGTCTCCCATTCCCACCATGGTCTGATCTGAAAGCATGGGCTAAATACACCTCAACTAAAAATTCCATTTTCAATATCTGAATTTTCCAGACACTATCAAAATGATAAAGTTCAGTAACACAAGTGCAGAATTGCAAAATCTCACTTACCATCTCTTCTTGTAAGTACAAATCACTCAGGAATTCCAAATGCATCAATAACAGAATTTATTGAATTTTAAGATAAATAAACTGCCTTTGCAACTGTGGAGGTTGTCACAGAGACAGTCTGCCAAATAACCTACAGGAATTTCATGTGGAACCTGCGATTGCCAGGTTTCCAATCTTTTCTATGGAGTGAATTAGGGGCTCAGATAAGTCAGAATCTTGCTGGTTAGAAACAGAAATGTATGCACTTGATATCAGATACACCCAGCACATTAAATCTGGTTAGATACACGATTGGTAATTAAAAACTCCATAAGCACATTTATAAGAAAATCTCTTATTCAAGCAACACTGATATTACATAGAGAGCAGTACTATTATCAATAGCCAACCAATAATCAGTACAGAGAAAAGTATTGAACCTGTTAATTTGGTAGAAGCTGAGCTCAGGGTCTCACAAACACAAGGACTGAAGCTGTGGACAAAATCAGGAAAGTAAGAGACACATTTTTCTTATTTTATTACAAAGTAAAAAAGAAAAGAAAAGGTTTTTGGCTGCTCTATAAGTGGAACCATAAAAGAGAAGAGAAATGATTTTCTTCCTGACCTATTTATAGGTGGGGGTGTGCAAGCTACCACAGCCCTATAGTAAATTAACAAATGTAATGTTCATAAAAATAAGGGCTTAGAGGTAGCAAGACTGAAATGGAAAATGAAAATACTTCATTTGGAAGAAAGACAAGAAATGAGTGTCAGAGAGCTACCTTGAGAAGGTAGAGGCCACAAAACTGAGGGCCTTTGTTCCTGGCTGCATTGATTAAAGAGGCAAAAAAGCCATTTCCCTGAAACTTGTGGTAGGGCCTGACAACTCAGGTACCATTACCTGCCTGCAAATTCCTACATCAGCTTCATTAGATTTTCTTTCATGATGTTTGTATTTTAGATCTAAATTTATGGGTTCATTTACATCAACCTTAGATAAAGTCAACAATTAGGAGACATGCTATTGCTCTAATATAATGATCTTAGAGTAGAATATATACATACACGCCAAAAATGTTTTCACTTAAAATCTCAAGTGTTTTTGTATACCACACTCAATACCAGGAAGTGATCTAGTGGATCAAGTGTGGGACTCTGTTTCAGAAATCATTGTGAAACTCATGCTTGTCTAGCTTTATCTTCAAAATTTAGGTATGATTTATGACACTGGATACAGAATGAAGCTTTTTTGAAGCAATTGGACTGCTTGATTTTCCTTCATCTTTACTTTTTCCCAGAAAGATATTACTGTTTATGTGTAGTTTCCCCATTCATGTTGTAATGCAGTTCTCTTGGCGGGCACATACTAACTAATTCAATGAAAATGAGCAGACTGAGAGAGTCCTTGTGAAAATCAAGGCAATAAAACATATGGCCTCATTCTTGAGAGCATCCCATACCCATTGCAATTTGTCCTGGTCTGACCTGTGCAAATAAACTTTTCTGTCCTCAAGGGAGTAGTTTTTCCACAGTACATTCACCTGGGAACATTTAGGACCCAGCTTTAGGAAAGTGCACTGAGCCCTTAAGGAAAATCAGGACATCTCTGAAAAGCCAGCAGTTAAGCCCTTAAAGAGAAGTGTTAATCCTTGCATGTGAGGGTGACATCACAGGAGAGAGACAGGCCAAGGAGCCAATCATTGATAAAGTGGGGCGGCACACCCAATCAGGTGGGGCAAGGGAGGAGGGCTTTTCCCCGGCCCTGGTGCAGAAGTGCTCACTGTGAGTTCAGTGTTGAGAGCATGGAGCTGAGCTCACCTCTAGTTTCTGTGACTTCTTCTTACTGAGGGTTGCAAAGGATCCTGAGATACCCTGAAGTATCGCAATGGTAACTTGATGGTACTGGAGCTGGGAATTCGGTGGAATTTTGTGAGTTCTTGAAGGTAGTAGGAAAAACCGCTGTAACTCTAGAATGCCTTTTTGGGAAGTGGTTTGTGGGCAAACCTGGGTTCTGTCCTCGAAGTGGGAATAAAAATGCATTCTGAATTCATTTTGTGACACCTCTACTCGCAATGATGTTACCCCATAAACAGAACTTGTTATCTCACAACACTGTGAGGAGATCTGGTATCAAAATAAGAAATGAGAAGGACTCCTTGAGTTTTGGAATGCTTCCCAGATGGGTTGTCACCTGATTAGGTAAAAGTGGCTCTGGGGCTTTAAAATAGACCTGTGCCTATTTATTATCTATCTATCTATCTATCTATCTATCTATCTATCGATCATCATCATCTATCTATCATCTATCTATCTGTCTGTCTATCTTTTTCTACATACTTTTCTGTTTTACTTTTTATTGTTTGGATACAAAGTGTATCTGTGTAGCCTGGCCTGGCCTTGAATTCCAGGCCTGCACCTTCACCAGGCTCCAGAATGGGGAGATTACAGTCCTGAGTCACCACAACCAGAAGAAAGAATCACTTTGAGCCCAAGTTCTCTATATCATTTCCTTAGCTCCTGTGGTGTACAGAAAACAGGGTTTAGATATAAGCTGGCTGTTTGTATTTACATTTCTGTTATATCAGGATTTTAGTTATTAGCAGCTGCAAGTCACCATAGTAGACAGGAAGATGCCTTTTATTGTGGGGAAGAAAATTAAATTCGCTGCTGGTTCCAAGCCCAAGATTGCTGTCTATTCACATTTTAATTTTTATCAAAGCCCCTAATTTTGCAACTTAGCCTCAGGCTCTTTCCTTACCTAGTGCCTTATTTACATGCTAAGTAAATCAACACATTTTTACAACTGAACTACTGAAGCAAGGCTTTTCATGGAGTTTAGAATGCTGTGAAGTATTTGGGGGATGTTGATGCATTAGCTTGTGAGGGAAATTTCCTGCAGAGAGCAACTTCCTATGGGTGCTTCCTGTTAATCCCCTACTGAGAAACACAGCTAACTGCTGTCTACAGGGATGTAGAGATATTATAAATATGAGAGTGGAAATATAAATGGGTGTCAAATGTGAAAAATTGCTGCAGCCCCTGGGTTGTGCTTAGACTTTGACCTGAAATTTGAAACACTAACTGGAGCTTTAATCCCAGCGTTCTGGAAGCTGATACAGAAGGATGCTTGCAAGTTTAAGGCATCCTTGGCTTATGAAGTGACCTCTAGGGCATCCTCAACTGCATTGTGAGACCCTGTATCAAAAAGACAAAAAAATTGCAACACTGACATGGACTTTTTACTGAAGTAGGGGTATATTCACATAGTCAGGATCTCATGAGTATTAAAGAATAAGAACACAAGTTCTTTTTGAATAAGAAAAGGCAAGGTGATTAAAAGGAAAAGGGAGAACAGGGGCATGTGGAGGGAGGCCCAATCAGCAGCCAGAACAGTAAAGGACTTCTGAGGTGAGCCTCAGCTAGTGTGACAGCACTGAAGGATTGTCTGCTTGCTAGGTGTGAGCATAGAAAAAAGATCACAGGCCTATAGAAAAAAGAGAAACTTAGTCATGGATAAATACTTCTGTGTCTACTGATCAGCTCCCCTAATTATCTCTCATGTAAAATAAGAAATTATAACAATAGTATTGGTGGTTTTAAAATATGTTGGACATCACAACTAAAGTAGCATGGGAATGAGTTTCTGTTGAACACCATAGATTTCCAGGTACATACAATGTGTATATTGTCCACTGACTGACTTCAGAAATTTGGCTCTTACCTACATCCTCCTAAGTTTGAAAAATTTTTGATGTTTAAAAAAAATTTTGTTGCATTTTGAGACAAAGTCTTACTACTTTGCCCAAGATAGAAAGAAGTGTTGAGACATTGCCAGCACTTTGACTCTTGAGTTTGATATAGGAGAATGAAACATTCAACCTACTATATGTCCACTACAAGTTCATGTTTTCTTAATTTTAAGAATGAGTTTTATGAACAATGGAGGTTAAGAGCAAAAGCATTTATTGAGAGAAAGAAATCTTCTGTCTGAGAGAGAGACAGAAGGGGTCCCAAGTGGATTGTGAATGACTCTTTATTTTCTAGGAATTTTTATAGAGCAAACCCATGAGGTAAGTAAAGTCATCTGAAGAGGGGGAAACATGAGAAGTCACAAGGCAGCCAGGCAAGAGGTGGGAAAGTGCTATGGTAAACCAATAAGTTTAACCAGTCAGGTAAAATTGACTAAATCAGGGACAAATGGGGAAACCAGTCACTTAGCAAGAAAGCATTCTTTATGCATCAGTGACTCTTTATGCACCAGTGACTCTTCCTGTAGGGGATTGGAATAGTGACTCCTGTCTTCTCAAGGTGATCCATACCTAATCCCTAAAGATTATACTTAAGTTTGTGGTTTCATTTCTTTGGCCTCCTAATTTAGGATCTGGCCCACTGCAAGAGGTGTGTGTCTCTTCCAAAGTCACCAGACATCTGGTCCTCTGTGCCAGCACTTTGAGGGCCCAGCCCTACTGACTGTCTGCAGTATTTCTAACTAGCTCAGCAGCCATTAATAAGTTGACAGACATGTGCTACCTTGTTGGTTAGGGTGGTGCCTCTGCTTTGGTGGAGGGCACTGGGTCTCCTTCTGTAGTTCACACTGTCCTTAATTCTCAGAGTCTCATGCGTCATCCATTGCAGTGCTAGGGTTTCAGACATGCACTTTCATGCCTGGGTCAGTGTTTTCATTTTTATGTCAACAAATTTCATCAAGGTTTCAGTGTTGGGGTAAAGTAAAAAACACTGAGTCATGATGGTGCACAAATTTAATGCCAGCCCCTTGGGAGAGTTAGGAGTGCCACCCTGGATAACACAGCAAGACCTTTCTCAATATGTGATGCATATTATGTCCATCCCAAATCATCTTTTTTAAAGTAAATGGGGCCCTTAGATAATGAAAGGACAATGTTTTCAGTTTAAACTTATATTGAATTTTTAAGTTGATTCATAATTTCTTCTAGTGATACATGGCACAATGCAAAGTTTATATGCTTATGTTGGGGGATACAGAGATGAGTCTCTGGTCTCAGAAAAAGAATACCATGTATTAACAACCAGTGAATCACATTCAGTAAGGTACATGTGATATTTAATGTTAGATTGTAAACTTGTCTTTTTGTTATACCTAAAATACATATCAAGGCATTTGTATTCAGCATATTCAAAAATCTAATGTTTAGTGATAGTGTTTGCAATATCAGGTTTGTTTTTGTGCATATTCAATGCATTTTATTGTCAGTTATTTTTCAGTTGATCAAGTCATTTTCCTTTTGAAACTCAAATACCACTTTTGCATCATTCTTTCCAGCCTTCATATTGTCCCTGGTAAAAATTGGGCCTTACTTGCCCAGTTGTTTGCAGTTTGGAAAGGTGTTTTCACCTGTTTCTCCTGAGCAGCTCTATCAGGAGACCAGTGCAATCTGGTTTGGAAATGTGAACACTACTGAGGATATTTTGTGTCTTTCCCTCTGAGTTTTTTTATTATTATTGAACTGATATGGTCCAATCTGGTGAAACTGTTTGACATGTATCCTCCAGACAAGAGGATAAAATGGAAATTTTAAACTGGCAGAAACACAGCTGAGTGGTTAGACATTAGGGTAAGGATGAGACATAAGAAGTATTTCTGTAATATATATTTTAATGTCATCTCTGTAACACAGCTCCAGGATTATAATTTCAATTGAGCTTTGTGATTCAGCCTCAGAAGGATTCAAACATTCAGCAGTTTCACCTTTTTAAAGGTAGAGGAACTTCTAAGTTACCTATGGCTTAACAGAATACTGAATACACACGTAGTTGTGTGAGCATACACACAACTATTCAAAGTATAGCTCAGAAAGTATTCAAAACAGTGAATAGGGCATGAAAGTCACTAGAGATAGAGCACCTGGGGCCTATGCTCAAGCAGAGTTCAGAAGGAGACAACACAGATGAAAAATGGACAATTTACATTGGATATTTTGTGATTAATTTTCCCATTTAAAAATAAGATTATGGCATATTTGATTTTTCATGGTATAAATTATGGCTATAATTTGATTATTTTGATGTAGTACACTTGAGTATGAAAAGCTGAAGAATATTGAAAAGATTGTGTCTCCTATACAATTTTGTGAAGAAATCCATTCTGAGGAAGTGATTCTGGTTGCTAGAATGTTTCCTTTTTCACCAGTGAACATTTAAGAGAATTAGAAAATATTTACTACATATAAAGAATATCTGTAAAGAAAATTCTTAGATAATAAAGATTAGAGTTTTGTGATGATTACTTGTGGTTTGTTTCATGATGGGTAAGTATGAATCTGTGAGTCCATTTTAAAAGCTCTGCAATTTTTTTGTGGATAACTTGTTTATAGCACATGGCACATAACTGACTTTGTGGGTGCTTGAAAACAACTAATATGAGCTGGGTGGAATAATAAGGGGAAAACAAGTCTCTTATTTTTCTGTGCATGAGCACAGATGTTTGACATTGCCTTAGGCTATTGGTCTCATGTGTCCTCATGCTCTCAGAATCAAATCTTCAACCTTCCAGTGGAGATTCTTCAGCAGATACAGAGCATTAGAAGCAGGGCTCATGCACCATTTGTAATCTCATAGGTCATGCTTCCTCACTACATGAAGCCACATCCAAACATGTCTTTCCTAATAACCTAGGCATCTTCAAGGTCACAAAACATGACAGTAGAAGTCTAATCATCAAGGGTGTCAAGTTGAGTACATTACTTTGGAAAAATTAGTAAGCCACAAGAGATTAACTTTCAACACTTGAGAAGGAAAGGAATATTATGGAAAATTTACCATGCTAAGACCTTGCCTCCTCACAAGCAAGGAATTGAGGATGGGTCTGCATGCAGTTCTCATTCTTACCTCCTGCTAGTATTAGATATCATGTCGGGAATCTCTTGTGATATAGATTAAAGCCAGGTGACATTGTTGGATATTTTATCCCAGTCACAGGAAGTAACAGAGACATCTACCTATGCTAAATTAAATGACAGTTTAAATATGAGACAAACTGTATCCTCTACATTGAGTTTCATTGTCATGATGGTCAATTCCAATATTAATGAGCACACCCTCAAAATTTCAAAGTCATTGTAGGATGTTTAAAAAATCACATAAGAATTTTTAAAGAATTTAACATGAATAAATTGTAATGTACATTTTTACCATTGCATATGATGGAAATAATTGTTAGGACCCTTGCCAGGCATCTGTAAACTACAGTCTTATATAGTCATGTTATAAATGAATAAACTGATGAATACATTAGCTTCTATACCTTATATTGATACAAGTTTAATGTTATGATAAGAATTTAAATGATGCAAGGTGAAATAATGCTCTAAAGGACAACTTGCAAATGGGATGATTAATTTTTCATTTAGATATAATGATAATAAAGAAAGTATCCCAGGTTTATTCAGAAAGTGTGACTATTGGATCTTAGGCAAGGAATGAAAGTATCCAGGTGATAAAGACCCTTCAGGTCAGAATGTATAATTGCATTATTGGTGACAACTCTCCTTAGGAAATTTTCCAAAGCTTACAATATGTGCTTTTTAATGGAGACTGTTCTTTTATCTTGTTCACTTTAAGATTTCAGGAACTACATTAGAAATTGAATAGAGAAATATACTGTGAGCTTTTGTGGTTTTTCTTAGTTTAGTCATTTGTCACTCTTGTTTACAAGGGCTGGTATGTGAATCAAGGCCAAAGTACTTTCTCATTTAATCTCTTGGTCAGTTTCTGACTCTAATTTCCTAGGATTCATAGCACAAAGTAATTTCTATATATTAAAAAGAAGTCACTTGTCTGGATTTTCATAAACTCCATAATAAAGGATATTGTGGAATTTAGGAGCAAAGTGTTGATTCAATAAATCTAATTATTTTGTGCTTCCACACATATATTCTTTAGTGATTTTCACAAATGTGATTTAATTTTTTTTCTATTCAGTATTTCTCCTGAGTCAAATAAATCTTTGTTTATTTTTAGATTTATTTTCATTGATCTTAACTCTACATAAAATCTTTATATTGTGTTCCCAAAAAATGTTTTCTTGTTTAATTCCCATCTTCATAGATTTCAATTTCTTCTAATTTTCAATGTTGCTTGATTTTCTTTGAGGTAAGTTTTTCATAAACTGAGTGCTGGTTAGTATAAATTGCACAGTCATTCGAGTTTCTGTTTCCCATTTCAATAGTTCAACAATTCTAACAGGCAAGCAGATTTTACAGTCCAGATTTCTAAGAACATTCTTGTCTCTCTCTGAATGTAAATGAAACACATTGTGCTTTCTTCCTGAGAGGCATAATATCAGCTGAATCATGAAACAATTTCTTCTTCCATGTAGATGCATTGAAAGTTGTCTTCCTTTCTTGAGACCCATTTGTCCACTGATATGAATGTTGAACTTCGAATGTTTTTCATGTTTATTATCCAAAATGATTCCATTCTAACAATTATTAAATGTTTGTAGGCCTTTTTCTAACTTTGATCTACAATTGTTGAACAAATCAAAGATGTGTTTACCTTATTTCTCTATGGTATCAGAAATTGAACTCAGGCCCTTGCATATATGAACAAGGTGCGTGTACCAGCGAGATGTATCCCTGGTGCAAAGGCGTGATTTGTAAATGACTGTGAATTAATTTTAATTTTCATTTGGTGAGAGAGTTTGATGTATTTGTATTCTGAACTGTCCTTATTACATAGCCCAGGTTGGCCACTGTATACATGGTAATTCAGAAATTCCTGGTAATCATCTTAAATCAGTCTCTCAAGTGCTGGGAGAACAGGCATGTACTACCTCACTAGACTGAACTCTTCCTTCTGTATTTATTTACCAGTTACTTTGCTGTGCCTTGGTTTTCATTGCATTTCAAGTATTTCATATATATTTTTGCCACATTATCTTCCTTTCCACCCTAGTAGAATTTGTAGTATTCAAGTACAAGGAAATGATTTGGTATCCTTGAGCTATAGGTTTATAGCTACAATTTCCCTAATTTCTTTGTCTATTGAATAGTCAAGTAAACCTTTATTTTCATTAAATTTTAGTAATTCATAACCCTCCTTTCATATTCAATTAAACATTTATCTATGAAACCAGTTTCAAAAGTATAAATGAGGTCTAGAAAGAAAGATGATCTCAGTGTTATGAGTAACACTGGTGTTTTGTGAATGGAGATTTTTAGGCTCCCTCTTTGAACTCTGCTTTAATGTCAGTGAAAAACTACAGTGTAGGTGTCCCTCCAGGACAAGCCATTCTACAGTTATGCAATTGCTTTGGCA
>PVJX010039512.1:0-15714 GCA_004027295.1 Dolichotis patagonum
GTCACCACAGCTGCCATGCTTCCCCTCGATCACAGAGATGCGGAGAGGAAGCCACGCTGGAGGTCAGACAGCCGCTCCTCCTGTGCACCCTGATGTCACCCAGTGCAAGTGTGGGAGCCCACGACCTCCGCCAGGACCTGGCTGTCAAAGTAGTTGCCACGCCTCACCCGCTCACGTTCCTCCAGCAAGTCTGTGCTTAAAAATTCCAACACTGGTGTGTTTAAAAATGTCACCGTCGATTATGTAGGTTTGACATTGTGTATCGTCTATAAGCAAACCTCTTAAAGTGACATGTTTCCTGTGACTTTCAAAGGTGTTAAAACTTAGAACAGCCCGTGAGGCACCTACGGCAGAGACTTTCTGCACACTGTTTCTCTTCATTCCAGGTGGGGAAGTGAAGAGGGTAGGCAACGCGTCTAGGTCGGCAGCCAGGAGGCCGGCTCGGGAGGGGAGGTGTCCGGGCCGGCCGGGCCCTCGGCAAGCGCTGCTCTCCTGAACTCCAAGGCTCGCTGTTCTTCTGCACGTGGCGGCAGCCTGCCTCTAGGAACAGATTTCACTCTGAAGCGGCGATGGGCCCCGCCTCTCGCTTACCGCTAAGTGCAGTGGACTCTTGGTAGCACCAGAATCAGACTCCTCAAACCCGGTGTTGGTTCTCTCCAAAAGCTGTAGGGCAAAAGAAAGCAGCAGTTAAACAAAAGAAAGAAAGAAAGCAAGCAAGCAAGCAAGCAAGCAAGCAAGCAACAGTTGCTAAGTCCAATGCTGGAAAAGGAACTGTCCTCTCGATACTAATGCTGGCACTGAACAAGAACGCAGGCTTCAAAAACTTAAGAAATGATGCAGCTTATCAGCAATATAAGAAATAAAGTATAGTTTATCTAAAACAAATATGCTGCAAATATTTAAACTTTTAGATCATCTTGCTATTCAAAAGACGACTTTCATACTTGAAATGACGCCCAGATTTACCAATCCAGAAAAGAATGCTAAGCCCATGTTTGCCTCGTGAATTGGTAATAGTGAAAAACGGTAACTCCTGACGTTACTCCACTGGCACACACACTTCTGGAGACGGCGTGGAAAAGGGAGGCAAGGCTACTCAGGGAGCTCACACGTTAGCAAAAGAGAACACAGCCAGGAAACCCGCGACAAGGAGAATATCTGACGCTGACTCGCTACAGTGAAGACAAAGTAGGGTGAGGTCATATGCGGTGCTGGGGATTGCTTTAGGGCACACGGCTGGGAGGTCCTCCCCAGGGAGTGATACTTAGAGTGAAACATCTCTAAACTGAAAGCCCCGTGTGGTGGCACAGGCCCGGAAACCCAGCACTTGGGAGGCTGAGGCAGGAGAACTGCTGAGCATTTGAGATCAGCCTGGGATACATAGTGAGTGCAAGACCAACCTAAACTACGTAATGAGTCCCTGCCTCAAAACAAACAAACAAAGTGAGTACCAAGAGAGAAAAAGAAAGCGTGGTAAACGTGGGATAAACGTGGGAGAGGAGAGCGCAGTGGAGGAAGGATTCGATTAGATATGGACAAGTGAGCTCAAGGCCTGGAAAAGTCAGCATCACCAGGGCGTGGTATTGGCAAGGGCACCAGGAGAGTCATTCTCATGGACCACTAGTAGGAGAACAAGCTGTGAAAGACTCTCCTGGCCATTTATGCATACCTTTGATCCTGGGAACTAGTTCCCAGTAAAGAAGCAGATGAGTGCGGGAGGAGGCAGGTATCGAGACATCAGTCATTTCATAGATGCTCACGAAGTGATTATCACGCTCCAGACACTGCGCGATGCTCAGAGCCCATAATAAGCAAGGTATTTTAAGAATCGATTTTCCCATACAGCACTATAGTGACAGAAGTCACAAAGTTTGCTGGGAAGTCCCAGGTGCTGGAGAAGCCATGAGGTCGAGAGGGAGGACTGGGAAGGCCCTGGGGAGGTGCACTTCCCACTGGAAGCGGGGTGACCAGGAAGGCCCCACTGAGCCTGGACAGCGGGGTTCGGAGGGAGGTGACAGAGCCAATGGATGCTGGGAGGGGGCAGCAGCTGCCAAGACCACCGGGGCAGGGGTGCCTGAGACCAGGAGGAGGCCAGGTGAGACGAGCAAGGGAACACAGCATGGAGTTGGTCGGGCAGGTGGCAGCATGGGGCCAGTGTCAGGAAGGGCCTAGCGGGTGGTCACCGCCAGGATTCTGAGTTTTCCTGAGCAGGCGGGAAACCCACAGGGCTGTCTGGAGCGGGTGAGGGATGTGACCCAACTTCAGAATCCAGGGAGGCAGCCCAGAGGCCATTCGGGGATCGGAGCAACGGCCTGGTGAGGAGGAACAGCAACTTGGAGCAGCAGGAAGCGGTGGGGACAGGGAAGCGCTGGACTGCAGGTGATTCTGCACACACAGTCGGAGAGATCTGCTGAGGGACTGGACTGGAATGTAAGAGAAAGGGAGGCTGAGGACGACTCCCGGTTTTGTCTTAAGAAATTGGAACGATGGACACCCAGAAACTGAGATGAAGACCTAAAGTAGAAGACAGAGGGGGGAAAGCGGAGTTGCCGTAGGAAGCGTAAGTTTGATAAGTCTGCAAAGCACATAAGCAAGCAGGCAGCTACAGGGGATTTTGGGCTGGAGTTCAGGGAACTTAGAGCCATGGCCGGATGAGAGGACAAGGGGGTGAGAGGACAAGGGGGGCACCGATGAGGGGAGCCGGAGAGCCGGCAAGGAAGTGGCAGGACGCACGCACGTGAGCAGGTACAAGCGAGCAGGTGGAAACCAGAGAGGACGAGGCTCTCGATGCCAGAGAAGAAAGTGTGGGACAGCTCCAGGACCCAGCTGTCCTGTCAAACGTGCTGACTGCAGGGAAGCGAGGCCTGGAATTCATCGCTGTGTGCAGCAAAACGGAAAAACGGAAATGACCAGGACACAGATAAATACGTCACAGCAGTCTGTATCCCTGTCTCTCTTACTCTTGCCTGAAGTTCTCCTCCACACAGTGATAGGCCCAAAGCCTTGCTGTGTGGTGACCGCAGTGACCATCCCTGCCACTCCAGCCTCCCGATCAGTGGGCTTGGGCTGCCCCAGATGGCAAGGGCTGGACACCGAAAAACTACATTTGCCACATTCCCTTGAGCTAGGGCTCCAGATGGGGTTTAAGTCCTTTCAATCCATGGCACTAATGTGGAATTCTGAAGACAGAAACAAGGCAGGGGAATCTACAAGATTTCTGATGGGGAGCAGCTCTGTCCTTCCACTTCCAGGGTCCAGGCATAGAGCAGCAAGAGGAGGACACAGGACATCCATTTCCAGGCAGCATGGATCCAGGCGAAAGCCCGAGTGGCAGCGGTGACAAGACAGCCCCTACACGCCAGCAGGGGATGTGGTCACGGGGAGAGGTGGGCTCCTTGCCGGAGGACCAGCCCAGAGCCCAGCCTCGAGACCCTGCAGCTATCTTGCAAACAACCATTTTAAACAATTACATCTTTTCTTGCTTAAAGTAGGCAGGGTGGTTCCCCTTTCTGCAAATGAAGCCAAATGATTCGAAGAGGAATACAGATTTTTATAGAATTTTTTCTTAATGAGAGTGAATGGGAAATTACAGTAGTTAAAACACTAAAAAGCAAAACTTCCCCCCAGACCTACCCATTTTGCTCCAAACTTTATAAGTGAAAAATACATTTAAAAGTCATAGTGTGGAATGACACTACTTTCATTTAAAGCAAAAACCTGTAATGATACAGTGGCATATACAGGAAGAAAAACCCTAAAATTACACACCCTACAATATTTAACACAATAACCTAAAGTGGAAATACAGACGGGTTTCATTTTCTTCTTTATATTTATTTTCTTTCTTTCTTTCTTTCTTTCTTTCTTTCTTTCTTTCTTTCTTTCTTTTTGGTAGAGAGTATGTATTGTTACTGCTTCTATTTGGAAACAAACGCTCTTAACCTTCCATTTTATTTGCTATAATGATGCCACTGATAATTACAGACCCTCAGCTAGTACAGAAATCCTTTATCTGGGACAAAATACTACGACATTAGGATCCTTCAGTAGATCAAATAATGATGTAAGAATTAACAGCTCAAAGCATAGAATTTCAAATTACAAATAACATGGTATTAATAATCATACTGGGAGTCTGAGTTATTTTATATTTGTTCCTTGTTAGTGTAAGAATAGGATTTGGAACTTAAACTGTAATTTGTTAAAATAATAAGAAATTTAATTTTAACTTGAAAGTAATTTAAAAACCCATCTCTCCTACATAGTTGAAAACAAAGGAATCTTCAGGGCCTGATATGGTCGGTAAACATCTGTTCTCTGCTGTTTTGCAACATTATCACCTGCAAGACTTCCAGGAATCAGCCATGTGTACCAACACCAAATCCTGTCCTAGAACGCACTTGTCACCAAAGGGACACAGCGTCATTTCCCTATCACAAATACAATAAACAGGGACAAGATGACGACATTGTATTTATAGTCACAGAATTAGACATTTCCCACAGCGCTAGCATGGAACGAAATCTTTTTACACACACAGTTGGATCATTCTTCCACCACACGATGCTTTACCCTGCCCGTGCAGCAAGCATTTGTTGAGTGTCTTCTATGCCCCAGACCCCGAGCTGAGAACCAGAATCCAACGGTGTGGCGAGCAGAGAGCAGAGGTCGCTGCTGACCTGACAGCGCTCGGTCTGGCTTAGCGTGTGGAAGTTAGTGGGTGATGAAGGCAGAGCTGGGATGGAGAAATACCAGCTCTCTGGGAGCACAAGGAAGTGCCTGACATAGAATCACGGGCAGCGATGACTCCCCTAATACAGCATCCCAGACGCTAGGAGTCAGCGGGGCAGGGCTGGAGGAGCAGGAAGGGCTGTGAGAACGGTGCACATGCGACAGCATCTCAGAAGCCCCAGGTAGACGTGAGCAGGGAAAGAGGAGCAGCGGGGCTGGGCATGGAGGCGGGGTGTGGATTAAGTCAGGAGCAGAGTGGTCACAGACCGGCTGTCCAGGCCGGGACAGGTTTGAGTGTCCTGAGATGGTGCTGAGCATGGAATCAGGACAGTTATTCAGGTGCTGGAGGACTTTCAGCAGGGAAGGGGCACGGTCATGCTCAGATTCTTGGCTTTTATAAAAATTCTTCCCGGCTGCAGTGTGCACAGTGAACCACATGGCAGCCGTGAGCGGGACCTGCGGGTGTGGAAGCAGGAAAACCCGCTGGGCTCATTCCTGAGGTAGTGCGTCCGGGGGACTCCTGGTGCCCCAGTGCAGAAGCAGCAAGGAAGATGGAAGAAGTGGGGGTGGCGGGTAGTGGGGTATCCCAGTTGCACTGATCTCTGCTGACTCATTCGATAATTGGGTATGAGCACTATGCTTGGCCCTGAGAAGATGCTTCTCAAACGCTTCTATCTTCATGGATTGCATAGATCAGAAGGTGTCATGAGCATAGCTCAACGGTCAAACACAGGAGGACAGGAAAAGATTACAACCAGTGATGACACCCAGTTTTCTAGCACTGGTGTCAGAGTGGATAGCGGCACCTTCTTTCTGACGGGAAATGCAGCAAACAAGACCGGAAAGGAAGTTTGGAAGAGCTGCTGGATGTCTGAGGGGAGACGTCCAGTGGACAGCAGGGTGCTGGCCTGAGGCTCGCAGGAGAGATCTGGGTTAGAGTCATGGATGGGATCATCAGGGTGGCTGGTACAGAAGCCCCGCTGTGAGATCATGCAGGGAGGATGTGCAGAGAGAAGGGAAAAGGGGCAGCAAGAGAGCCCCCAATGCTTACGGGTTTGGAAGGAGAAGAGAATCTGGAAAGGGGACCGAGGAGCGGGCAGAGAGGCAGGAGGAAGACCAGGGGCTAAGATGAGGATGAGGATGACGACAACGGCGACAAAGCGACAGTGATGACGCTGATGACGGCGGCCATGGCAGTGACCACCGAGATATTTAAGGAAGTGATGGTGATGCACGAGGATGATGGACCCTCCCACTGATGAACGCTGAGCCCAGGACTCCACCAGGGGCCTTACCCAGGCGATCTCAATGCGCCTCAAATAACCTATTAAGTAACTTTGAAGGAGAGACAGGAAATGGAACCCAGGTCTAACTCTAACCCAAGTCCTTTACCCTGCCCGGCACTACCTTCCGACCAGTGGATAAGCTGAAACTTTCCCCACATATTTCACAAAAGACAGCAGGCGGGGCACAGGAAACAAAAAGATTTTTTTAAATGTGTGTTTCAAGTATGCCTTTTTATGTTTTTAACTTCACAAGTTCTTTTCATCTTTGAGAGTTCCCTCCACTTCCCAAGGCATAATAAACACTCTTCTTGTCATGAGCCGTCACTGGGAAAGCTAATTAGGATCCGGCTCCTCTTAGCACCCCTTTCTTGAGCGATTCTTCTTCGTTAGCTATGAAGACAACGAGAAACTGGTGGGAGAAAAACAATCCACATGTCATTTACGCTTTGAGTGAATTTGTAATGTAAGATTCGGTCCTCAACACAGGCAGTCGGGATGAGACTGATCCCCAGCACTGCCCAGATATTTTATTCTGCAAAACCTCCTCCTGGGAGACACTCCAGGCAGAGAGGCAGGAGCTCTGTACAGATTCACAGTTCAACATGGGGTCCAGATGCACAGGAGAATCACCTCCTCTCCAGAGGTCACCCCCAGCTCACCCCGTGGGAGAGAGAGAGTACGGCTCCTCTGAAACGCTGGGATGGCAAGGAACACAAGGAAGAGGCAGCCTCGCAAACAGTGATGAGTTATGCATGCAGAGCTTGCAGTTATAAATCAGGGAATACAATTTTATATATCAAATATAAAACAAATTAACTTTCCTTTAAGTATATTTCCAGTTAATATATCTTCCAGATTGTCATCAATATTTACACAGTCTAAGAATTCACACCAAACTGTACTCGTAAATCCAGTGTGTCATAAATCCAGTGCATCTTCCATATGCCACCCTAGACTTCAACGGATGCAACACCATTTGCACTTGTTCCAAGGACCGAGTCAGTCCTCTGCCTTGAATCTGTCAGGACGGCTGCCTTAAGAAAGCTTTACCTGGACTGCTTGGTGTATCACTGCCCAAACCCCTAAACTGTTTTTTTCCTCCATGGATCAATTACTTGTGAAGCTTCTGTGTAGAGAGGGCACTGGTTCCTCCTTAGTCTCTTACTACCATGCGTTTGCCAAGATTCTCTTTGAGTGAAACACACACGCACGTAGAAGAGCCAGGCTGAGAGCTACTTCCAGCTGCCACTTCCAGGAGAAGGTGGGTGCCTGAAGCTGTCTGGGGCAGAGGAAGACCTGCTTCCCAACCTGCACCATCTTCTCTGTGGGGTGCGTAAGAAGGGAGGGGTAGGACTTGTTGTCGAGACAGGCAGGGCCTTGCTGTGTTGCTTGGGCCAGTCTTGAACTCCTGGCTCCACCATGCCTGGATCTCAATAGGTTTCTTTTACTCCAAGACTATTAATGTATTTGAGATTACAAGTTCCTGACATTTCCCGAATCTGGTGGCATTCCCACAGATTGGCGAGAACACATAAATAGTGTCTCATGTCTTGGATGCAAAGGCAGCAAATGTCAGAGAAGGCTAATTTAAGCTTCTTTCACAGAGCGAATCTGTGATAACAAAATCGGAATAAACATGAGCTCAGTGGTAAGCTTGCTGGCTGCTGGGCTAACAAAACACAAATCTTATCAAAATTTGAGATGGAACACATAAATATTACACTTGTGCTGGAATCTCAAGCTTTATAAACAGTATAAATTATGACGGGCTATTTGAAAACATGGCAGGGAAAAATTCAGGGGTCCCCAGAGACCTCAAACTGGTCTAAACCAGTTTTTAAATGTGCTATTTAACAAAACAAAAGGCAAGTGTGACTGAGACTAAAAACAGCAGCATAGCTGGTGCATCTGTGAGGGAGCCTGCTTGCTGGCTGCTCCTGGTTAGGCCTTGTCTACACAGTGAGTGTCCATAGACAGGAGGACAGGAGAGCCAGGAAGCCACCAGAAGATATCTGCCAGGCCACATGGAAGAGGCGGGGAGGGCTGAGAGTGGGTGCCTTGGTGCCCCAGCAGTGGGGCTGGGAGGATGCATGAGCCTCGGAGTTTATAGGGGGTTGGAAATGTACAGGGGGGCTGGACAGCTGCCACCTCTGTTGGGAATTCGATTTTACACTGCAATTGTGTGTCTGCATGTGTGTGCGTGTACGTGTATATGTGTGTGCACGTGTGTGTGAATGAAATGCTGCTCAGGCAGCTGGCAGCCACTCCGAGTCAACTGTGCAGCATGGGTCAGCCCAGAAAGGAGCTGGATCTGCAAGGTTCAGCCCACCCAGCTGGTCAGCACCTCTGTTCAGAGGGTCTGGGGCAACTGGCTGACCTCAGGAGACCACTGGTCCCTCGGGATCAGCACCAAGAGGACCCCAGTGGACTGCAGGCGTTCCTGACCATCCACAAGGGACTTGACCATCAGAGCAGCGAGCATGACCTCCTCCCTACCCTTCCACCCTCACCCCTTCACTGCGAGAAGAGGCTGAGTGGCTTGCAAATGATAAACAGCACCAAGCAGGGGCCCAAGAGTCTCCTTCCCCTCCCCCAACTCCCTAAGTTAGGAAGCATTAACTGTCACACTTGTGCAAGCCAAGGTCCCAGCAACTTGGAGAGAAGATACCACAGTGAGGAGGGCGCTCTTGGAAGCTGAGCTCGATTAAGTTTCCTTTTCTTCTTGGGAGCTGATTTTGATGACTCTGCTTATCTCCTCCCTCCAGTGTGTATTCAGTTCCTGGTGATTTCCTTGCTAATTAAAAGGCAGGAGAATCTGCAGGATGTGTTGTGCAAAGTTAATGAAACCCACCCTGAAGAGAAAGCCAAATGCAGATGCAAAACACAGTGTTCAAAACTCTTGCAGGAGCTCTGAAAATGCTCAGAAAGCAAACCTACTTCAGAGGCTTTACCCCGACAGTTTTAAACTCAAAGGTATTTAGTAGTCAGAGACAGTATAAATAACCTGAACCGTAGAACAATAGCTGAATTATGGTTCTCTAATAACTATTATTTAGGCATTAAAAATGTTTACATGAGTTTTTAATATCATCGATGAAACATTATGTCACAATATTTTATGGAAAAAATGCATGTCCAAAGTTATATATTCAATGTTACTTCATCTATGTAAAATTTATGTGGAAAAGGAGACTTGGAAAGGTTGATAATGATGGTCTAGGGGTGTTTGGGACTGTGGGTCTTTATTTCTTGTTTTCACTTTTCCATATATTCTGGGTGATAGCCAAGGTCCTGTTAGCTGTGGTCTGCATTGCAAGGGTGGGTGTTTCATGACTACTGTATCGTTATAAACCAATACTATCATTCTGGCCTATTGAGTATGATAGTTTGTTGAGTGCATTTCCTCATGGCCATTAGATTTCAAGTTCTTTAGGGGAAGGGACTTCGCATGCCATGCAGGTCAGCACATACACAATGAATGTACTTGGCATTTGATAAGCAAATGAGAGGGCATTAGTGGGATTATTTTTAGAATAATGACAACTTGGCCTGCTTGCGTTGATATTGTAGAATTGCCCCAAACATGGCTGTTACCTTATATGTGGATGGATTTTTCCCTTTTGAAAACAATCTGAGTGACACAGTCACTGCTACATTTAAAAACCAGGGAGGCAGGGAGAAGGAGGAGTAGTCTGAGCAGAGGACGTCCAGGGCAGCACTAGCACTCCGTATGGTACCATGACAGTGGACACACACAGCGCAGGTCACCCACGCACGCAGAGACACAGCACCGAGCAGGAGCCCGAGGTGACCACAGACTCAGGCGATCTCGTGTCCCCTGAGGGCTCGGCCGCCCTGACCACTGAACACCCTGGCAGGGAAAGGCTGCCAGGGTGGGGATATGCAGGGGGCGGGGTGGTCGGGAAATATTTGTGCCCCAGCGTTTTGCTGTGAACCTAAAACTGTTCTTTAAAAAAAGTCTCACCAAAGAATAACCAACCAACCAGCTAACCAGCTAACCAACTGAAAGAGTTTTGCCCTAGGATAAGCTGTGGTAGGAGGCAGAACCAGTGGCTGGGAGGCGGGACCAAACAGCTTGTTTACCTTGAGGTCACCCCCTCCTCCCCCGTGACAGCTTCCTTTCTCCTTTCCCAGTGGCTCGAAAAGGGGTCCCAATCAGTAACTTGTGTGTCATCAGTGCCCGCCCTAAGCACCACCCCCGGTCGAGGTTATGCGTATACTCTATGCCACCCGTGCCAGTCAGAGAATGCCAGGCTGTGTATAGTCATGGACTTCTCTCCACGTCCTTAGAATAAAGGCCATTTTTATTTTATATCTTCTTTCTTATTGCACCAAAAACCTAACACCAACCAGTCAGCAAGACAAATAAATCTGCTCTTTCTCAAAACATGACCTCACACACTAAAAAATGCTCCAGGGTAAGCGTGTCTTACCCACAGTTTCACTCCACCGACCCTGTGCAATGGTATCACAAGTTATCATGAGCTGAACCTCTGGTCTCCCAAATTTCAGACACCAAAAAGAAATAAAAAAGCAGCCTAGTATCAAATTAAATTTTGATGTAGTTGACGGACCAATCACCTGAAGGAGATAGATGCAACTAAAAGAATTCTAACATGTTTTCTGGTTGTAAAACCCTAAATCATTACACAAGCAACCAGTCATGTTACTGAAATAACAAGAAGAATGATTCTTTTATCTTTCTGTAAGTGTCCCAGATGAGCAAGAGTATTAAGATGAGTTCATAAGAGATAGGAGCCAGAGATATAGTTCAGCGGAACAGCACCTGCCTGGCAGGTGCAAGGTCCTGAGTGCGACTCCTGACACAAAGAAAAAGAAAGAAAGAATTCATTAGGAATAAGGCTTGTGGTTACTAAAAACATGAGGAATGGCTCAGAGATAGAAGAGGCCAAAAGTGATTCTAGAGAGACAAGAGTTTTAACAAACTTGAAGAAGTTTTGAAGAATCATTGCAGAAGTAATCCAATGTAAAAATAAAAAATAATCAAAATGTTCCCTTATTATGTTGGAGGTCCCACAATAGCTACATACTCTAGTGAGAACTCTAAAATTCAATTTTTCCCAAGCACAATAAAAATATAAAATTACTATATCCAGTTTAAACGGAATCGGAAAACTTTATTCACCTTAATAAAGAAATGCTCTTTTTAGTGTAACAGTTCCCTACGACTGAATTTGGTTCCACTCTTTCCTGTGGGTAATGAGCCAGAAGATGGATTGTTTATACCTCGGAGACAGAGTAGAGAGGAGAGCACTGAAAGAGTATCAAGGAAAATGTCCACAGGTTGCAGGCACCAGAAAATCCTGGAAATACCAACCTCAGACACAAAACAAATACTTTGGTTGCTGGAACCAGCAAAACAATCTTCTGGGATGCCCTTAACACATCTCCTTAGAACACTGTTTTGTGAGTGTTACAAGGCCACTTAGACGTGGCAAGAACCGTTGCAAGGACATTTCAGTACAACAAAGACCTCTGGACACTCACTTGGTGCCCACAGTTAAGGAACTAACCTAAATCGTATCTCATTATCACCTGGATTTTGCAGAGCATGGTACACGATACCCTTCTACATCAGCAGGAAACTCAACATACTGGCATCACCCGTCAGTGGAAGAGGAGGTTGGCTTCCTTCTCTTCTTGTCTTTGGACTCCTGCAGGGCACGTGTGGGTGGTAGTGATGGTGGGTGTATGCGGGTGAAGGGGCAGCGGTCAGGAAGACTTAGGGCTTATCCCAGGACTAATTTCATGGTATAATATGATGCTAACCAAAGGCTCATTCTCTGTGAGGTTAAATGTTAACCTGCAGATGTGCTCCGAGCAGCACAAGTGATTTCGGTTTGGCAGGAAAGACAACGCCAGAAGTGATGGTTTACTGTCCTTCAATACATTCGCTCCTTGTGTATCTAAACCAGCAATCTTAGATCCCTGCAAGTGACCGGCTTGGATGAGTTTTATTATCTGGTTCTCTCATCACTTAATGAGCTTCAGGGAAAGTCTTTAACTTCCTCTTCTCCTTGAGAGTCACACTTTGACCTTGCTCAAAAAGCACACTTTGGATGTCACCTAACACCAATTTTAACAGTCTTCCCTCAATGTCCTCCCACAGTTAACTTTTTGTGGGACTCAGAGAACTTAAGGAAGCACCTGTGTCCCCTTCCAAAGGTGTCTGCGGACAAAGTTTTGCCCTCCCGAGATCTGGAAATCAACCCCCCTGGGTGCCCAGTAAGCTCCTCTCAGCTCTGAGGCTGGGAAATCAAGGCGCTGCTGTCTACTACCACGGCTCCTTCTCTCTTCCCGTTCCACATAGAGCACTAAACAGATCCTGCATCCTGCAGTGGGAACTCGCTCACAAAATGCATCCTCTTACCTCTTCCTACTGAGCATCCTTAGCAGAAATTTGGGGACCTGACCCCTACCAGATGTCTGCAAGACTATAATCTCAGATCACCTGTGACCCAACAAGCAGGCACTCCTTCCCCTCCATCTCACCTCTCTTCCAACATAAATCTCACTGCAGAAGAAAGTGAAATATACAATACAGAGCGAATCACACACAAGAGAAAATTGGCGCATGCTAACTGGATCTAAGCTACGCATGGTTGTCCAGAAAATCTCTGTCACAGCTCTTACCGGTTCATTTCATTAAATCCTGGGAGATTGAGTAGTGAGCCGTGGCTATTTTACGGGCACAGAAAATAGGAAAAGAAAAGAAAAATATGTTTTCAGGTTTTGGTTTTTGGTACCAGGAACTGAACTCAGGACCTTGCACTTGCCAGGTAGGTACTGCACCACTGAACTGCATCCCCGCCCATTTCTAGGTTTTAAAAAGTTGAAACATACAGCAGTCACATTCCCTGTGACTTTGATGTAATGAATTTATGATGCTTTAAAGCCTGATTTCCTTGTGTGTCACCTTAAAACACAGTTTCCCCTTGGGTCCTCCCGCCCCAGGCCCATCTTGGCAGCATGGCCGCCAGGTGGGCCTCTATGGCACCCAGAGCTTGCTCAAGTTAGCCTGCGAACTCCCTTTCTGGATTCACTTTCACAGAGGTGGTAAGCCGACCCCACACCAGTACGATCCAGACTCTGCCCTTTGGCTATTATTAAACAGGCAGTCTCTTCCCCTTCCTTGTGGAATAACTAATGCTCTTGGGAAAGAAGGAGGACTGTGTTTATATGACCCACTCAATTCCTGTTCTTTCCATTTCACCCTCCTACCCACACCTCCACCCTCCACTACCCAAATGAATACATAAATAAATAGTAAACCCCCATCCTTCCCAGATTCCATGGCACTTACGTAATAACAACCAGTCTCTTGGGGGAAATATACAGTCTGCTTCCTACACCCACTACCAGCAATACAAAATGCAATTTGCTGTCACAAACCCAGAAATTCCATGGATAATACATGAATTTCCATGAGTTTTAAAATCAATTCTCAGCTAGGAACTTTGCAGGCATCCAGCAATTCTGAGAGCAAGTTCAGTTCACCCAGGGTAAGTCTGAATAATGGGAGGACAAGAGACGAGGGAGGGAGGGAGGAAGCAGGGGAAAAGGATGGGGAAAAAACAGCAGAAGGGAAAAAGTGATGAAAATAGAGCTTTTGAAGCCAGGTGTGGTGATGCATGCCTGTACTTGGGAGGCTGAGGCAGGAGGATTGTTGCGAGTTTAAAACCCACCTAGGCTACAAAGTGAGCTCAAGGCCAGCCCGAACTGCATAATGAGACCCTGTCTCAAAAAAAAAAGAAAGAAAGAAAATAGAGCTTTTGCAAATGGGAAGGGGACCTAGTGGGAAGACGGGGCGGGGGATAAAAAAAGAATGAAGATATGTTACCCACAAGCACCAGCTCCTCATGAGGGTCTGGGGCTCCTGGATTCGGGCCCAGGAAGCAGGTGGCGCTCTGGGAGCCTCGCACTGCACGGCATGGGGCTGTCTGCCTCCTTCCTCCTCCATTGTTTGTCTTTTGTCTCTGGCTGTTAATTAGCTCTTTGAATAAAACGTGTGTGGGGGGGGTGAATATTTAATGTAGCAAAAGGTATCATAAAGGTCCTCAGCATTTTCACACTAACCAACCCCACTACACTTGCCCATAGCATCCACGTGTGTAAGAAGAGAGGTTGAAACTATGGATTAAAATTAAAACTGCCCTGTCCATAGCCTTTTCCTACTACCTATTAGTAGAGAAACAACCCAAAACTCAGGGTTACCATCACTAAGCAGTCTGTACTCTTGTAAATTTCTCTTCTTGTTCCAGATTATGAGAATGACTGTGTGTGCCTGTGACAGGGTTATTCACACCACTGTGTGTGAGGCGAATGTGATAACCACTAGTACACACCATTGTGTGTAAAACACCTGACACACACTCAGTGCAGGGGAAAAAAAGTGGACACAGTTCTGGCGCAGCAGGGACTAAGCTCTCTCCACTTGCTGTGTAATACACGGCTGTCACAGCTGGACCTTGCTTTTCCTCTGCGGACACACACTGAGTTACTGACTCCTTGTCATCAGTGTACCGCTATGTCAGGAACACACTGGTAACTCAAAGAGCTAATTTTATTTCTGGTTGCCAAATACATAAACTGGATTGCTTAAGGTTAGACAAGAGTGACCTACTTACAAAATCCTGTAACAAAAATTAAAGTAATTGTAATAGAAGTGTGATTTCAGGTTTTGGTTTTTTTTTTTTAAGTCAAAGAATCAGTGATCGAATGTTTATTAGTGGAGAAAGCACACCCTAAAGGACAAAATCACAACTCCTAGGCTATTTTCTTTTTTATTTCCTCATATACCACTTGGACTTTTACTAAGTAAGTAATAAAAATGGCAGTGAACATAGTTCCATACAAATTCTGGGACACTTTTGTTATTACAGCAGTTTTTTTTCAGAATTTCTTTTTTAATATCAAATTACTCTGAAATTGCCTGTGTTTGATAAAGACAGGAAGTGCTGAATTATATAGCAACACCTGCAGCTTTTAATTGCTCTTTCAAAGTTAAACCCTGGTGCATAATGTTATTCTCAGGAAGGGGTCTTGCATTTACTTATGATGATCATGATTTTTAAGTATATGCCAGACAGTGACAAGAACCTGAGAAATGTCCTACTAATTCTAATGGCACACCATAACACAGACTGAAACCTGACCTGGTGCTGAAGGATTAAAGCCATCCATCCATCCATCCATCCATCCATCCATCAACAGCGTAGACACTTAAATTCTAAGCTATGCCATGAAAGAACTACAAAAGGAAGGTTTTATGCCTAAACAAACAAAAATAGCTTAAATTCAGCATTTACTCACTATAAAAGCTTTGAAAAAGTTTCCAAGTTTGTGCTCAGAAAGGGGCCTGGCTCGGAAAGCTGAGCTCAAAACTATTAAATTAAATATTAATGGTGGGTTTTATTAAGATCTTGAAAGAGTTATCAAAGGTTCTGATGATTTCATAGCTGCACAGCCTGACTTCCTTCCTCCCTCCCTCCTCCCTTCCGCCCTCCCTCTTTCTTCCCTTCCTTCCTTCCTTCCCTCCCTCCTTCCTCCCACCCTCCCTCCTTCCTTCCCTCCCTCCTTCCTCCCGCACTCCCTCTTCCTTCCCTTCCTTCCTCCCTCCCTCCTTCCTTCCTCCCTTTCTCCCTCCTTCCTTCCT
>PVJX010039513.1:0-15705 GCA_004027295.1 Dolichotis patagonum
TGAAATTCAAAGACCCAATCCAAAAATGGGCATCTGAAATGAATACACAGTTCTCAGATGAAGAAATACGAATGGCAAATAAATACATGAAAAAATGTTCATCATCATTAGTCATGAGAGAAATGCAAATTAAAACCACACTGAGATTCCATCTCACTCCAGAAAGAATGGCCAAGATAGAAAACACTACCAACAGCAAATGTTGGAGAGGCTGTGGGGAAAAAGGAACTCTTCTACACTGTTGGTGGGAGTGTCGACTGGTGCAACAACTGTGGAGGTCAGTCTGGAGATTCGTCAAAAAGCTGGGTTTGGAAGCCCCATTTGACCCAGCTATTGCGCTTCTAGGCATATTCCCAGAAGAACTTAAAACATCATAGCACAGTGATATATGTGCACCCATGTTTATAGCAGCACAATTTGTAATAGCCAGATCTTGGAAACAACCTAAGTGCCCATCAACTGAGGAATGGATAAAAAAGTTGTGGCATTTTTATACAATGGAGTACTACTCAGCTATAAAGGATGATCACATTGAGATATTTATAAATAAATGGACACGACTTGAGACCATTCTCTTAAGCGAAATAAACCAAACTCACAAGGGTAAATACCATATAGTCTCCCTAGTATGAGAGTTGATAAGAGTATATAAGACTTTATGGTAAGCATGAGGCCCCATCTCATAGCTTTGAAGTCTTTCAATGTTTTCAATCATCAGTTGGAATGGTTTTATCCTGTTTTGTTTGACTGTATCATGCATGATGATATGAACAGCTGTTTTGAAGAAAACAAAACATTATGACAGCTATTGCTGATTTAATATCATCTTTCTTAGAAGTCCTACCATGGTTTTTTTGTTCTACTACCGTTGGTTCTATCTATCACATTGTGTCTCATTGGAATTTGAATATGTGTGATAGTTTAAACAAAAAAAATTTTTTTTTATCGAAAATGAGATATTATAGTACCCATTGATCATTTTCTGTTATTTGCTTCAGAAAGCCCCATAATTCTTTCACTCTATGCATGGCTTTATAGTATTGTGTTATGTTTGATATTATTGTATTTGAAACTATGCTCAACTATAGCAGAGAAAGGGATATTGTGATAGCTACTGTTAATGTCCAGTTGTCTTAATGTAAAGTACTATGTTGCCTATGTTGACCTGTTCTGATCTGCTCTGTACTGCCCCCTTTTGTTTTATTCTCTTTCGAATAAAAAAAAAGACTGTGTTGTCTATTGTAGAACTTTTGCGTTTCTAAGTAACTTTTATAATGTTTTAAATTTCCACAGAAGAGCTTGCTGATATTTTAATTGTTATAGTGTTAAATCTCTATTTTAATTTGAAGTTAATTAACACTGTATCTATATTGGGTCTTCCAACCCCAATAACATGATATAACTCTCTGTTTAAATCTTTCTTAGTTTCTCTTATTAGTATGGTGTACTTTTCAGTGTAGAAGTCTTCCACATCTTTTAAATATTTATTCCTAAGTATTTTGTGTTTTTCAGTGTTATGTTACATGATATTATATTTTTTGTAATGTGTCTTGATTGTGGTAAAATGTATGTAACAAAGTTTTACCTTTTAAATATCATTTTTAATTGTTTACTGCCATGATACAGCAGTGTCACTGATCTTTGATGTTTTATTTTCATTCTGTGACCTGCAAAAATTCCCTTCTTTGCTGTAAACACTGGAAGATTTTGAGGGGGCATAGTCTTCATAATTTCCTTTAGAAAAAATCCTATCTAAGACAAAGACAGTTCATTTTTTTCTTTCTGACTTTTATGTCTTATTTATCTGTTATGTAGTTTTATTACATTGAAACGGTCTTTCAACATGCTGAATGGAGTTACAGTGCGTGTCCTTTTGTTTCTTTGTATATTTGGGAGGAAAGCTTTCAATATTTGACCATTAAATATAGTTTTAATACTATAGTTTAATAACAGCGGTTTTTCATATGCACCTTTGTAGTAGGTAATCTCTAAGATAGCCCCCAAAGATTTCACTTCCTATTAATCACTGTTGTGTAAAATTCCTTTCCTGGAGTGTTGGTTGGACTTGCTGACTTGCTTTAGTGAACAGAATGCAGCAGAAGTAGTGGGATGTCATATTACAGTTTAGGTTATAAAAAGACTGTGGCATGCTTGCTTCAGCAGCACATTACCGAAAAGACTGTATCTTCCATTTTGGGGCTCACTTTTCCTGGCAAATTTTTTCTGAGGGAAGCCAGGTGCTTTCTTGTGAGTGGCTCTCCTGATAAAGAATGGGGGTGGCGGGGGAGCTCCTGTAAACCGTTACTAAAGTACTGGGATCTTCAGTAACTTGCAAGGAACTGAATCCTGCCAGTCGTGTGAACAACTTAGAAGTGTGTCCTCTGCCAGTAGAATCTTCAGAGGAAAATGACTGTAGACTTAGCTCACAGCTGGACTACAGTCTCAAGAGAGACACTGAGCCTTAGGAACCCATTTAAGCCACAAACAGCCAGATTCTTAATCCTGGAAATTGTGAGTGAATAAATGTGTGTTGCTCCTTTTTGTTCTTGATGTACTGATATTTTTCATTGTAAATGGAACTAAATTTTGTCAATTTTTGTCCACTGAGATAATTTTATAGTTTTTATCGTAATGTGAATTACATTGATTTTCAAATAAACCCATATGGCTGTCTCATCCTTTTAATAGATTGTTCGATTGAACTTGCTAATATTTTAAGAGGATTTTGCATGTGTTTTTATGGTACCTTGGTCTGTGGTTTCCATTTTATTATTGAGATATAATTCACATACCATGAAATATACTGTTTTAAAAGTAACGTACAAATCAGTGGTTTGTAGTATACTTGCAAGGTTGTGAAGCCATCATCTCTATCTAGTTCCAGAACATTTTCAACACTCCTGGAAGAAACTCCATACTCATTAGCAGTTACTCCTCTGTTCTTCCCCTCTCCAAACTCTTGGCAGCTACTAATCTACTTTGTGTCTCTAGGAATTTTCTTATGAAGATTTTATATAATTGGAATCATACATTGTATGTTCTCTGACTACTTTCATGTAACACACTACCTTTAAGATTCATCCATGTGAAAAATATGAAATAAAAGCCTGTGGTAATACCTTACTTATTTTATAGACACATAATGTTCTATGGTAAAAGATTTATCAATTTTGCTTATCTGTTTTCAGTGGTGAACATTTGCATTATTTCCTTTTTGGCCATTATTATGAGTAATTCTCTTATGAATGTTTATAAATTTTTGTGTGGACATATATTTTCAGTTTTCCTTGGGGTATGCTGTAATGGTTAATCTTTTAAAAATCTTTCTTTTTGAGTTTTAAAAATAACATTTATTTAAAAAAAAATCAATATGTACATTACAGGAAACAAAAACACAAGACGCAAAGAAGAAAAGCTTTCACACGCCACTTTGTGTGACAGATTGTCTAATTCAAAATCTACCCATTATGAATATTCAACAATTTAAAAATCCAAGCAATCCAAACATTTCCCCCCTAGTTTTACTGGTACGTATTTGTAGTACATAATTATTACATTCATCATGGGCAATTACTACATTTGCCTACCACATCTCAGTTCTTTTTCAGCCCCTTCCTTTTCCCTTTCTCCCCATTCCCTGCATCTCTTCACCCCATTTCCTTTTGCAGAAGATCTATCCCTCTATTTCTTGTTATCTATCTTTTATTTTGCTCATTATTTATATTTTGGGCTTCTCATATATGAGAAACTATTTGATATTTAAGCTTACGTGTCTGATTTATTTCACTTAAAATCACAGTCTCAAAGTACAACCATTTTCCTACAAATGACTTGAGTTTATCCTTCTTTGTGATAGAGCAATACACCATTATGTATAAATACCACATTTTCTTTATGTGATGGTTAATCTTGACTGTCAACTTGATTGGATTGATAGACACCTAGTAAGTTAGTAAAGTGCACTTCTGGGTATGTCTATGGGTGATTGGATCTTGAGGGATCTAATTTTATCAGTGGGTTAATATATTGATGAAATCATATTTTGATGGCCTTTTTGAGAGGTGATGGAAACAAGAGGAAGGACCTGGTTGGAGGACCCTTCCTCTGCAGCTCTTGCTCTCTTTGCTTCCCAGCTGCTGTGAGATGGAAAGATCTCTTCTGCCGTGCTATTTCTGCTATTTCTACCTTGTCATGGGCCTAAAGCAATAGAGTCAGAATGGTTTGAAACCATGAACCCAAATAAACCTCTCTTTCTTTACATTGGTTTTTTTCAGGTATTTGGTCATAGTGCCAAAAGCCAGCACAAGTACCTAGGAGTGGAATTATCAGGTCAAATTGTACATCTATGTTTAACTTTTTGAGGAACCGCCAAATTATTTCCTACAGTAGTTATACTATTTTCATTCTGCTAGAAACGTTTGAGGGTTCAGATTTTTCCAGATATCTCCAATATTTATTATTTGTCTTTTTGGTTAAAGTCATCCTAATGGGTATTAAATGACAGCTCTTTATGAATTTGAGTTGTGTTTCTCTGTCATAGATAATTATGTTGAGTACCTTCTCATATGCATATTGATGATTTAATATATCCTCTGGAGAACTGTCTTTCATTTAATAGCAGTTCTTCATATATTCTAGATATAGGTCCTATAACAGATCCAGAGAACTCTCGAGGCATTCTCCACAGGCCCACTTCCCTGCATTCTGCCAGTGGAAAACTCCACAGCTGCAGTCATGGTCCAGGCAGGCCCACATGTAACTCATACAGGTGGTGACCACTAGTTTTACAGGTACGCAGGATATAAGAATTATGGGGTCATGGCAGTTTCCACCAAGATTTCAAAGGAAAGAGAAATGAGAGAAGTGATTTGAAAATATTCCTTCAAATTCATGGGTTGTCTTTTTCCTTTTTGATGGTATCTTGGGAAGATTATTTTTTTTCTTTTGTATCTTCTGGAATTTTGTCTTAGAAGCACTTGTCTAATCTAACCAAGATAATGGAGATTTGTACCTAAAATTTTTTCTAAGGGCTTTGTGGGTTTTACTCTTACATTTAGTTCTTTGATCCATTTAAAATTAATTTTTGTATATCATATGATGTAGAGATTCACATTCACTATTTTGTGTGGTATTTTGTATCATTTTTTGAAAAGTCTAAGCTTTCTGCCATTAAATTATCTCTTATCAGCTGGCCATTGGCTAGGGTATGAATCTGTTTTTATTTCTTTTTTTGTTACAGTAAGGAGCCACAGTATCTGAGGCAGGCTAATTTCATAAAGTGGCTTACTAGCCATATTTTGGAAGTTCAAGGACATGGCATTAGCACCAGCTTCACTCTTCTGAAGGCCTTATTGGCTGTGTCACATCATGAATGGGAGCACTTGTGTGAAAACAGGTCACATCTGTCTTAGTAACTTTCTCATTGCTAGGATGACACAAGTTAAAGGAGTAGAGGCTTATTTTGGTTCGTAGTTTGTAGAGATTTCCATCCATAGTAAGCTGTTTCTAAGGCAGGGTGGCATAGCAGGGGAGAAACAGTTCATGGCCTGCCAGGCAGGAAGCAGAGTTCAAGGCGGGGAGGAGGTTACGCCCTTTCAGGCCATGCCTACAGTGACCCACTTCTTTCCATCAGGGTTCATACCCAGCAATAAACCCATCAGTGGACTAATTCAGTGATCCAGTCACTCTCAAAAGTCCCACCTAGAAACACATGATGCTTTGTGGGAACATCTAGATATAAACTGCAACAGTACTTGAAATGGGAAACCAGAGCCTGAGGTCCCACAATCTCCTCCAGAGGCATTTCCTCAATGACCTAAGTGCCACCTCTTAAAGATTCCATCACTTCTACATTACCACCCTAGGGACCAAGCTTATAACATACAGACCTTGGTGGGGGGGCACATATTTAGACATAAGCAAATTGTAGCATTCTGTCCCTGGGTTTGTACCTGTCTCCCAATGCAAAATGTATTCATTCTATTCTTGGTTGTTTCAAGGTTTTAACTGTTCCAGTACTGCTCAAAAGTCCAAATCCAAAGTTACCTCTGAGACTCAAGGCAAAATCTTTCAGCTGTAACTTCTTGCTTGAAAACCAAAATCCAAAAAACTTACAGGGGCTGGGGAAGCAAACCCAATGGTAGGCTGCTTGCCTATCATGCAGGAGGCCCTGGGTTTGAGCCAAACAAACACCAAAACTAAGTAAACAAATTAAAAAGCCCACATACCTCCAAGATTCAATAGCAAAATAGGTACAAAGTAAGCATTTCTGTAGAAGTATGGAAGTCGAGAGGAGTAATCCGATGATAGCAAGACAGAAATCCAGCCGGGCAGACATTGAATCCTAAAGCTACAAGTACAGCATCTTGTGCACACTGTGGTAGTTGGAGGTGGGTCCTCGATGTCTTTGCTGGTCGCTGCCCATGGCTGTTCTCGGGCTGCAGTGTTGGCGGCCTTCTGGGGTAGGCGTGACCCATCACTGGTTGTGCTACTTTTCTTGAGTCTCCGCTGCTGTTCCACTAGGCACTACTTCATTGGGTGATGTCTGTAGGAGTTCAACTCTGTGGCAAACTTCTCCCTGGCTTCCCAGGCTTTCCTTTGAAATCTGGGTGGAAACAGCCATGACCCCATAATTCTTATATCCTGCATACCTGTAAAACTAGTGCCATGTAGATGCCGAGGGTCACCACCTGCATGAACTACACGTGGGCCTGCTTGTACCATGACTGCAACTGTGGAGTGCCCCCCTGGCAGAATGCGGGGATGTGAGCCTGTGGAGAATGCCTGGGAGTCCTCTGGATCTGTGATGGGAGGGGTGGCTTCCCGGACTTCTGAGATGCCCTTGAGACCTTTTCCAATTGTTTGCTATAAAGTATTTGGTTTCTTATTCATGCTAATTTTTTTTAGGGAGGGGCTTGGCAGAACCCTTGCCTCCTAGACAAGGGTTCTGCTTCCTGCCTAAGGGTTTGCTGCTTCCTGGAAATTTCTTAAATCTTTTCATTCTATTGACTTTTGCTTCTGTGTAAATATGACTAAAAGTGACAATTCCCTTGTCACAGTCAGAATGGTTTGTTGCTTTGAAATTATCTGACAAAGTGGTGCATTATTCTTAATTTCAGACTTTAAGTCTTAGGGCCTGGGCACAGTAGCATCCAGGTTCTCTGCCACAGGGTAATAGGGCTTCCTTGAGTCCAGTTTCCACAATGATTGTTATTTCCAACAATATTCTGGTCATGAACACCTACCCAGTCTGTTACAGTGTTGGAGCTTGATTTAGTTATGACCCCGCTCTCAGTACCACTTTTCTGTGTTAGTTTACTCCTGTTCTTACAGTGAAAAACTGGAGGCAGGCCACCTTTCTTATTTATCTCACAGGCCAAAGCATTGACACTGGCTTAGTTCTAATGAAGAACTCCTTGACTGTGTAACATTGTGATTGGACACATGTGTGAGGAACAGGTCACATCTTCAAACAGAAAACCAGAGAGAAACAGAGGTTCTAGAATGTCTTCTGAGGGTATTCCCCCAGTTGGCCTATGGACCTCCTCCTAGATGCCACCTCCCACACTGGGTTTGAGCACACTTCCAACACATGAATTTTGAGGGACACCATTTAGGCATATCTAAATCATGGTGGCCATAGATATATGGTGTTTTTAAAATAAACTATCAGCTCTATTTTATGGTCTGTATGCCAGCCTCACAATTTGACTATGATAGAAAACGTGTAGGTTGTCAGTTGATTAGTTTCAGAAAGTTTTGAAATTGTGCAAGAAATCTAGCTTTTTCTTTTTCAAGATTATTTTGATCTATTGTCATTATTCCTGTTTTCTTATGAATTTTTGGATTAGTCCGTCAATTTCTGCAAAAAAAATAATGGAAATGTTGATAAAGGTCCTCATTGATTCTGATATCATTTTATTACAGTATTGTCACCTTAATAAGATTTCCAATTTATAACTATGTGATACTTTATTTAGCTTTTCATTAATTACTTTCAGAAATGTTTTATAATATCAATTTTCCTATATTATTCATCTTTCCCTCTTTCCTTTCTTCTTTTTCTTTGTTTTATTGTCAGGAGAATTGCTTCAAACATATTTGGAAATTGTAGATTTCTTTCCTATTTTATGAAAGCCTAGCATTGGATTGATACTGTTTCACTTAAGTGTTCAATAGAATTTATCAATAAAGTCATCTGGCCCTGAAATTTTGGGAATATATTTAATTATTGAACTCAATATTTTTTAAAAGATATAAGTAACTATAACCCCAAAATAGTCAATTTTACTTTGTTAATTTAAAAGAAAATTAGAAAGTAAGTAGGCCTTTTTGGATTTGCTATTTCTTTTTCGAGTCAGTTCTGGTAATTAATGTCTTTCAAGGAACACCTTCATTCTTTTTAGTTGTCAAAACTGCTGGTCCAAAATAGTTTGTAAAATTCTCTTGGTCACTTTTAGTATTTGTAGGATTTATAGTGATAATCTCTGTGTTATTTCTGGTAGTGGTAGTTTGTATCTTTTCTGTTTTCCTTTAAAGGTCAAACCAGTCAACAGTAGAATTTGTATAAAAGATTATCTGATTTTGATTTCATTTGCTTTCCTACGTTTGATTTTCTATTTCATTGATCTCTGCTTTTTATTATTTTCTTCCTTTTCATTATTTTGGATTTACTTTGCTCTTATTTTTCTAACTTCCTAAAGACGAGTTATCACTTTATTTTAGACCATTTTTGCTTTTCTAATATAAACAAAAAATTTCCCTTTAAGCACAGCTGTAGCACTGTTGTACAGTTTTTAAAAAATTAGCTGTACTTTTATTTTACATTCAAATGTTTTCTAATTTTGTGTTTTGATATTCAGTGCATCTGTCGTAGTTACTTTTCTCATTTCTGAGACAAAATACCTGATACTCAAAGTTACAAGGGTTTATGTATATAGAGGTTACAAGTCATAGTCTGATGGCTTCAAGGCTGGGTGTCGCACTGCAGTTGGGCAACTGTTCATGGTAGCAAAAGACAGCAAAAGCAACAAGAAGGAGGGAAGACAAGACTCTTTCTGTCCCTTATATTGTATACAGGCTACCTACCTTAGGGCAAGTGTAGCGTTCATGCCCTGAATCCTAGCCAGAACTATGCCAAAGCAATCAGTGGACTGATCACTAATCAGACATCCTTAATCCCAGGATCACACCCTGTAGATTCAACCACCTATGAAAAAGCCTGATGATCACATGAGGTTTTGGGGGGAACATCTAGATACAAGCCATCATTTGTGTTTAGAAATTTTTTAAATTAACTGATCCATTTATCATTATGTAAAGATACTGATAGTTATCTATATCCTAAAATCTATTTTTATCTGTTCTTAATAAATCTACTCCAGCTTTCTCATGATGTAAGTTTATCTTTTTATGTGTTTCTACCTTAGTATATATGTGTAGTGTTTTAAAGTAGAATTTTTGTAGAGAATATATGGTGTTGGCTTATTTTGTCTAGCTAGTGAGTCTTTGTCTTTTATTGGACTCGTTAGAGTTACAGGTAATGCAATTATTAATATGAGTGGCTTTAAGCCTACCATCTTGCAATTTTTTCCTATTTGCTTTTACTATCTTTGTGATTTTTGTTTTGTTTTGTTTTTTGAGACAGCGTCTTTCTATGTAGTTCAGGCTGACCGTGAACTCACCATGTAGCTGACTTCTCAAACTCACGGTAATCCTCTTGCCTCAGCCTCTCTAGTGCTGGGATGACAGACTTGTGCCTCCATGCCTGGCTCCTTGTACTTTTAAAAACACTTCCTAGAATGGTTGATACATTGTGTCAATTTGAGAAGTTCAGAAGTTTAACTAAATGACCCAGCAGTTCTGTATCCTTGCATGTAGAGGACATGCCCTAAAGTGTTGTTTATGCCCTAGGATGTTGTGATGGTTGATTCATTGTGTCAATTTGAGAAGTTAGAAGTTTAAGTGACTCAGAAGGGGCCCAGCATCCTCACTTTCCTGGGCCTGTGCAAGAGGAGGGCACAGAGATGGTGTGAGTGCTACACCTGCTAGAGGGCAGGTAGTCTGCTTACAATATAAGGGGCGGGGGAAGAGGCTTGCTCTCCCCACTCTTTGCTCTTGTTGCTTTTGTTATCTTCCACTGCCATGAATTGTTGCCCTTCTGCCATACCACGTGCCGTGGAACCAGCTTATTATGGACTGAAACCTCCACAAACTGTGAGTTAAATAAACCTTTCCTTCCTGAATTTTGAGTGTCAGATATTTTATCTTAGCAATGAGAGAAAAGTAACTAAAAAACTTTTGGATGATTTCTTGATTTATGAAATAATAAATTTCATGAATTTTCATTTACAGAGATATTGGACACATCTTCATTTTATTGTGCTTTGTCATTTTGGGTAGTTGCTCTAAGTTATAAGTTATGCATCTTTAGCTTTTTACAGTCTACAATCATTTTATATTTCATCTCTAAAGTAAAAACCTTATAGCACTATAAGGCTTCACACAGGCTGACAAGCACTCTGCCACTCTGCTTCTTGTGCTACTTTTAAATTACATTTTATTTTTACATATGTTATTACCATATATATTTAAATTATCAAGTCTGTTTTAAAAGAAACTCTAAAACTTTTTTAAAATTATATACAAGAAAGTTGTATAATTATACAAAGCATTTCTATATAATCTTTACTATTCATGTTAACTAACATCTTCTATAACCATAGCAGAATTCTTAAAACTAGTCATGTAGCCTCAATACAAAACTGTTAACTAAATGGTAGACTTCATTCACATTTCATCAGTTTTTCCAGTACTGTTTTTTCTCTGTTCTAGGAGTCAAGTTATGTTCCCATATTGCATTTCACTGTTATGCCTTGGTCTCCACCAATACATTTCAGTTCTACTTCTTTGTGATCATGACACCTTTGAAGAATTATTTTGTAGAATGTCCCTTGAGTTGGACATACGTTTTCTTCTAATTGAGTTGAGCTTGCATGCTTTTGGCAAGGATCTCCAGAAGTACTGGGTCATTTTAAGTTTATTCTTTCAGGGACATATGACCTAAGTAAGTTTTACTAATAATAGTGGTAATATAAACCACTCAGTTCAGGAAGTGGCTAGCAAGAGTTTCTACTGAAAGTTATTATTTTCTCCCTTATAGTTAATAAATACCTTGGAAGAAATAATTTGCTACTGTGTTAATATCCCAATTCTCAAAAATTTTTTTCATGAATTTTAGTACCATCATGGATCTTGTCTGCAATGATTATTATGGTTCTGTAATCATGACCATCCCCCCTCCTTAGTCTTTCTGGCTATATTAATTGAAATTTTTTTGTTCTCAAATTATTTCTACTTTGACCAATGAGAATTATCTGAGGTAAGTTTCTGGTCTCTTTACACATTTCTGCATCTTGTTTTTGAACATTTACCTTTTGGCATCATAAGAGGCTCTGGAAACCTCTCATATCTTCTCTGTTCTACTCCCTGGAACTAATCACTTAGCTGAAGAGTCCTGTTTTTGTTTATTTTAAAGTGAAAATGGTAGTTAGAAGTTAAATGTCTTCAATGCTACTGAAATGTCATTGTTTCTAGATTCTACCAGTGTGTCAAACTTGGAAATAAATGTGTATATACTAACTCAGGTGCTTATTCAATTATATTTACTTATTTGTCTAAGAAAATAATTTCACAAATCATTAGTTTGTATTGATATGTCTAATTCCAGTCCAATACTATGGTGTTTATTTTGGTCTTTCCTATTTATTTATTTGTAACTGGTTTCTCAGATTGTGAGAAATGTAATTTTCAAGATTCACAGATATGTATATTTATTTGTTTAGCTCTAGCAAATGCATACATTTGTTTTAAAATTGTCTACCCTTACCTTTGAGACAAACACATTTACCAATTATAGCATGGTATTTCAGGATAGTTTTTCTTCTTAAACTTTATGGTATCTAGTTGAAATATGTTTCTTTTTAGTTAAGTTAGTCCTTTCCTTTCCTATCTCCTTAAACTTAGCTCCATTTATTCCAGTCTGTATTGTATATTGGGTTCTCATCACATCCTGGTTAATTTTACTTAATATAAAATATGCATGCAGTAAAATTTACTCTTTGTGGTATAATGTGCTAAGAATTTTACAAGGTATTTGCACTATAGTCAAGATGCTGAATAGCTGCAGTACCGCTCAAATTCTCTTATGCTGTCTCTTTTTAGTAACCATTTCTTTACCTTCTGTCTCTGGTAACTACTATTTTTTCATTTGTTTTTCCCAAAATACCCTAAGAATAGAATATGATATGTTGCTATTTAGTTATGACTTCTTTCATTTAACAAGATACATTTAGGTTCATTTATGTTATATGAATCAATAGTTTCTGTTTCTTACTGAATTGTATTCTATTTGATGGTTGTACCATTGAGATGAGGCTATATATCTGGTGGTTAAAAGGCATTTGGGTTGTTCTCATAATTGTGAATAAAGATATTGCATGAACATTTATATGCAGGTTTTCATGTGAGCAGAAGTTTATATTTTTCTTGGACTGGTATTGTTTGGTCTTATGGTAGCTCAGTGTTTAATTTTATCTGTAAAATACAAACTATTTTTCACAGTGGCAATATACTCTTTTACATCTTCACCAGCAATGGATGTAAGCTGCAGTAGTTACTTTGTTCATTTTCCAGGAGTTGGTATTGTCATTTAAACTTTTCCCAGGTATTTGTATTAGGCTTCTTTTTACTGAGACAATACCTAACAACTACAATGTAAAAGAGGAAAGGTTTAATTTGGCTCACGGTTTGGGGGATTTTGCCCGTGGTTGGCTTGGCTCCTAGGGAGGAGCTTCATCGCAGAAGAGTGAGGTGGACCTTAGTTCTTGATGGCAGGGAGGCAGAGCATGGGTACTGTGCCAGAGAGGAAGGAGAAGGACCAGGTGTAGATGTCCAAGGCCAGGCCTGCTCGGAAACACCCAGAAGTGTGCTCCACCAACCCTCCAGGCAAATCCCAAAGTCAATCAAACTGAGACTACACTCTAAAAGATACAGCATTCCAGTTAGTGTGTAGTGATCTTATTGTGTTTTAAATTTATGTTTATCTAATAACTAATGATGTGAAGCATCTTTTCTTATGGTTGTCATTTGTATGTTTTGAGTGAAATGTGATTTCAGAGTTTTTTCCCCCATTTTAATTGGTTTGTTTTTTTGCTGTTGAGTTTTGAAGATAAGTTATACATTCTGTAAATGTGTTGTAATGGATTCATCATTACAAATATGTTTTGCAATATTTCCTTCCAGTCCATAGGTTACCTTTTTAGTCTCTTAACTATATATTTCGTAGAGCAAAACTTTTTAACTTTGAAAAAGTCTAAGCCACCCATTTTTATTTTACGGGTAATGCTTTTAGTGTATCTGGAACATTTTGAGAATTAACATCTGAAGAATATTAAGTATTCCAATCCATAAACATGGTGTAGCCCTCCATTTATGTAGATATTTTGAAAATTTTTGATCTAGTTGCTTTGCTCACCACTGGAACACACAATACCTACCTGCCACAATTTAAAGGAGGAAAGGTTTATTTTGGCTTATAGTTTGTGGAGGTTTCTGTATTTGCACGGCCATCTGGCTCCAAGGCCAGATAACATGGGAGAGAAGCATGGTGATGGAGGCATGATGGCAGGTAAGCAGTCCAAGATCAAAGGAGAGTCCTGAGAGGAAGTTAAAGCTCTTCTTCCAGACTATTACGGTTTGTGTCTGGATGTCACCTCAAAGCCTCATGCACTTTTCGATGGGGCTTTTTTAGAGGCAGCTGACTCTAGTTTGTGATCAATTTGTATTGCAATGCTGGGATTAAGGACAAGTGATCACTGGATCAGTCCACTGACTGGATTGCTACCACTCTAACCCCAGCCGTCTGGATAAGATAAAAGTGGCAAAAAGAGGTTTGTTTACCCCTTTTTTACTCTTGTTGCTTTTGCTGTCTTCTGCCACCATGAACTTTTGCCCCTTTACCATGTGCCACCCTGCCTTGGAGCCAGCTGATTGAGACTGAAACTTCTACAAACTGTGAGCTAAGTAAACCTCTCCCCCTTTAACTTTGAGTGTCAGATATTTAATTCTGTTTTAGTTATTTTTCTCATTTCTCAGACTCAGGCCATGCCCTCAGTGACCTGCATCTTCCGACCAAAAGGCACCTCCTATAAACCCAGACAATCCAATCTTCTTCCAAAAGCTCCACCAAGGGGAACATGAGGCTCTTAAGGGATGTCTCTATGTAAACCATAACAGTGATTTATGTTTGTTTGTTTTCTAGAGATCCTGTAGATACTTTGTTTGGTTTACACCAAAATATTTCATTTTTTGTGTTATTGGAAATGGTACTAATTGATCATTTAATTTCAATTGTTTATTACTAATATAGAGAACTACAACTGATTTTTGTATCTAGACTATGTCCCCTTTGATCCTGATACATTTGCTTATTAGTTCTAGAAGGCTTTACTTAGTTTTGTGTATGTGTAATTTTCTAGAGGTCTATTCCTGTATGGTCTGCTTGCGTCTTAACTCTCTTTATTAACTTATTCACTGGATAAAACTTCCAGTGTGATAATTTTGCATGTAGTGAAGACATCCTTGCTTTGTTCCCAGTCTTGGAAGAAACTCTGTCTTTCACCTAATAAGAATCTTATTAGAGGCCTGTTTTGATGAGTGCCCTTTATCAAGAAAGTGCTTTTATTTTATGAGTGCTTTTATTTAAAACCATGAATGAGTGTTCAACTTCAAATGCTTTTTCTTCACATATTGAGATAATGACATCATTTTTCTTCTTTAGTCTACTAATATAATGAATTGTATTTATTGGATTTTAAATGTTGTTTCAGCGTTGCATTCTTAGGGTAAACTGTTATACTGTAATACTGACGATATTTGCTCTGTGTTCATGAGGGATATTAATTAATCTGTGGTTCTTTCCTTGTAATGCACATCTCTGATCTGAGTTAGTAGGCTTACGCTAATCTAATACAAATTCCTGTCTTTATTTTTTGTATGAGGTTGTGTGGAAATGGTATTGTTTCTTCCTTAAATGTTTGGCAGAAATGACCAATGAAACCATCTAGGTTTGAAATTTGATTTGTTGAGGGGCTTCTGTTCTGTTTCTTTAGTAGAAAAAGGAATATTCAAATCATCTACTTTTCCTTGGATGTCTTTCAACAAATTGATTCATTTCATTTAAATTATTCAATTGATGGACGTAGAGTTTGCATAGTATATTTTCATTAATGTCTATAGTATCCATAGTGATATTTGTTCTTCCTTTTTTTCCCCAGAGTTTATTTTTTTATTTTAAAGATAGTAAAACCCAACAAAACAAAACAGAACAAATCAATCAAAACAAAGCAGCAAAATTTGTACATAACTTCAAAGTAGGATACTAGGAAAACAATAATAACTACCATAGTATGTTTTATTATCTTCACAATAGTTGTCCGTTCTATTAGGTATAGCAAAATCAAACCAAAAACAAAACAGAATAAAACCAATCAGAAAAGAATACTGAATAAAGCAAAACAATCAGAATAAACCAAAACAGTGAAAACAATATTGGATTTCAAAGACAAGATAGAAGGAAATCCCCCATATTTGCTATATTGCATACTGTCATCCTCCAGAGAGATGCTCAGACCTCTGGCCCCAGGT
>PVJX010039514.1:0-15710 GCA_004027295.1 Dolichotis patagonum
CTAAGTATTTCATTTTGCTTCATGCCATTACTAGTATAAAAGGTACGATTTTCCTACTACACTTCACCCCAAAATAAGACCTAACTAGAAAATAATCAGTGTTGAAAAATAGAGATCAAGGGCTGGGGATTTAGCTCAGTGGCCTAAGCATCTGCCTGGCAAGTGCGAGGTCGTGAGTTCAATCCCCGGTACCAAAAAAAAAAAAAAAAGAAAAAAATAGAGATCAAAAATGCCAGCCCCCATCAGCCTATTCTTGCCTTACTTGCTATTACAGAGTAGCTCCAAGCAAGAGCCACCATGTATGATCTATGTGACACTGGCCATAGGGTTGTTTTCTGGGAAGGTCTTAGTTTGGGGGAAGCACAGTAATTTCTTTTCCGGTGGGCTTGTTATTGGTATACAGGAATGCTATTTATTTTTGTTCTGTTGATTTTGTATTTTCCTACAATTTAAACTTAGATATTAATGCTAGGAGTCTTGGGGTAGAAGTTTTTGGATGTTTCATATAAAGTATCATGTCATTTTAAACAATGATAACATCACTTCTTCCTCCTTTATATATCCCTTTTATTTGTTTCTCTTGGTTGATTGCTCTGGCTAATATTTCAAGAACTATGTTGAAACAAGAGTGGTGACAGTGGACATCCTTGTGTTGTTCCTGATTTTGGAGATAAAACTTTCAGTTTTTCTCATTTAATATGATGTTGGCCATTGGTTTTTTATAACTTACTTTTATCAGGTTGAATTAACATTCCTTTATGCCTATTTTCAAGTTTTTTAAAAAAATTATGAATGGGTATTGGATTTTGTCATAAGATGTTTTTTTGCATCTACTGTTATGGTCATGTGATTTTTGTTCTGTTTCTCTTTATGTGGTGCATTACATTTATTGATTTATGTATGTTGAGCAGTCCTTCATCCCTGGGATGAATCCTACTTGGTCATGATGTTTGAATCTTTTGAATGATTTGTTGTATTCTATTTGCTATTATCTTACAGATGAATTTTACATTTATGTTCATGAAAGAAATTGCCCTGGAGTTTTCTTTTTCAGTTTGTCCTTTTCTGGTTTTGCAATCAGAGTAATGATAACTTCCAGGGAAGAATTTGGAAGTACTTCTCTTTCAATTTCATTAAAGAGTTTAAGGAGCATTGACATCACCTCTGAATTACTTTTACAATTCAGCAGTGAATCCATCAGGTCCTTGGCTCTCCTTAGTTGGCATAATTACAGTATTAATTTCACAGCATGTTGTTGAACTGTTCAGAGTTTTCATTTTTTTTGGTTCAGTTTTGGAAATTCACATGCATCTATGAATCCATACATGTATTCAAGATCTTGCAATTTATTGAAGTATAGTTTTTTAAAGTAATTTCTAGCGATCTGTAATGTTTTCCATTTTTTTCATTTCTAATTGCATGGATGTGGGCATTTTTTCCTTCTTTTGGTAAGTTTGGCTAAGATTTCATCTACTTTTAAAATTCTTTTACACAACCAGCACTTCAATTCATTGAGTCTTTGTGTATCTTTTAGTCTCAATTTTGCTAATTTTCCCTGATTTTTATGGTCTCTCTCCTTATACTAGGTTTGGGTCTGGACTGCTGTAGTTTTTCTAGTATCTGAGGGTCATCATTGGTGCTTGCTGTACTTATTTTGTGTGAAGATTCATAGCAATAGACTTTCCTTTTAGGATGGCTTTTGTCATGTTCCCTAGGTCTTGGTATACTCTACTATCATTATCATTTGATTTGAGGAATTATTTATTTTTTTCCAGGATTTTATTAGTACATGTTTCTAGTTCGTGATGCTCACATTTTTTATGGGGAGTTGGTACATGTGTACATCTTGAGTCTTTGTTTTTTATCTTTTTCTCTGTCTCCCTTCACCTTTTTTGGTTTTTAAAAATTAATTTTATTGGTACATTTTTTATATGCATAATGATTACATTGGTGATAGAGAATTTGTACCAACACAATTTCTTCTTTAATTTTTTCCTTGACTTCTTCTGCAACCCACTTATTGTTCAGGAGTATGTTACTTAATGTTTGGGTGTTTGTAAAATTTCTGAAGTTTGTTTTCCAGTTGATTTTTAGTTTCAGTGCACTATAATCTGATAGTATGTGTGGAATAATTTTCATTCTTTTGTGTTTATTTAACCAGGCTTTATGGAATAATATGTGGTCTATTTTGGAGAGCTTCCTTTGGCTGCTGAAAAGAATGTGTATTCTGTTGTAGTAGGGGAGAATACTCTGTGACTTCTATTAAGTGTATTTGTTTGAAGGTGTGTTTTAGCTCTGGTATTTCTTTGTTGATGCTTTGTTTAGTTGACCTGTATGTTTGTAAAAGTGAAATATTTAGGTCACTCCAGTATGATTATTTTGGTGTTATTTGATCTTTTTTGTCCAATAGTGCTTGTTTCATGAAGTTAGGTGCATCAACATTTGGTGTATATATATTTACAACTGTTACCTTTTCCTGTTGCATTGCTCCTTTATTTGCCTCTTATGATCAATGTTAGTTTGAATTTTGCTTTGCCTGAGATTAAAATTGCTTCTGCTGTTTGCTTTCAGGGTACTGGTGAAAGTAATAGTGTCTTCTATCCTTAGATTTTTTTAGTATATGAATTTCTTTTTTCTTTTCTTTTAAAGAAAGAAATGTTGGCTTCATTGTATCTCTAGGATATTCTTCAGCATTTTTTGGATTGCTGGTTTGATGCTCATAAATTTCTTATAGTTCCTTGTCATGGCATGTTACTATTTATCCATCAATTTTGAAAGGTAGTTTTGCAGGATATATTAGTCTGTGTTTAAAGTTGTTTCATTTGAGGGATTGAAAGTTCTACTCTAGTGGCCCTGAAGCAAGGCCAGTAGATTGCTATAGCTTCTGGTTTCAAACAGGAGCCTAAAGATAATTCTTTCTGTGGTCTGTTGGCCATTTCAGAACTTTGGAAATGGAATGGTCAATTCATCAGAAAGAAATAGCAGGTGAATGTGGCAGACTTTTGGTGGCCTGCAGGAGACCCTGGCACCTTAGGACCTGCACCATGCGGTGACTCGGGGTGCCGGGAGAACAAGGAACTCCTCCCCTCTCTGGGGGGTGGCTGTGAGCCTGCTAGTGCATGGGCTGAGAATCAAACATCTCATGTCATCCTGTCCCCTGTCCTGTGTCCCCCCCCCCTTAGCAAGTGGGAGCCAGTGAACTGGACATCTTGTGAAAAGATTGGCTATGGTATTTAGTATGAACTCCCTGTATGCAAAGATATGGACTACCATTTGGAAGAAAACAAGAGACAATATGACAAATATGAAGATCTCTGATTGTCTAGCTTTGAAATTTATGCTTTCTTATGTCTGGTTCTGTTCTGGTTTGTTGTGTTTAATTTTACCCCCTTTAAAATAAAATAAACAAACAAACAAACAAAAAAGAAATGTTCTACTCTAATCTCTCTTGGGCTTTACAATTCATGTTGAAAATTCTGCTGTGACCCTAATAAGGATTATATGATTTATATTTATAAGTGATTTTTTGTTTTTCTTTGACAGTTTTTAAGATTTTTGAAGCTTTGAGCTATGTTTCTGGAATTTTGACTGTGATGTGATGTGGGGAGCATCTTTTTTATTCTTCATAGGTATTTGGTTTGCTGTAATGCTCACTTACTTGAGTTTTCTGTGTGATTGGAAAATTTTCTGCTATAATTTCTATAAACTGTAAACAGATTTTTAAAATTCACATGTGCTGTCCTTTAATTTTTTTCTAATGACAATTAATTTTAGTCTGCTTAGTGTCATCTCACAGTTGTTGAATGAATTTTTTTGCTCTTTTATAATGTTTAGGGTTTCTCTGAGTATATCATTATGTGATTCTATACTGACCAGAGTTTCTGAAACCCTGTTTTCACATTGATCACTTCTGCTATTTATTAATTCAATAGAATTTTTCTCTGTGGGATTTCTATTTGATAGCTTTTCATGGATTCTATTTCTTTGTTAAATTTGTCATCTGCGTTTTGAACCATTTTGGCTAGCTCTCCTGTTTATTTACTTCTCTCATAAACACATTGGTCAGTTTGTTCGATGGTTCCACTGTCTGCTAAGTGAAGTCATCTTTGAGCTCACCAAATTTCTTTGCTTCCTCTTAAATCATCTCACGCATCTCAGCCACACAGTGCTTCATTTCCAGCCCATCAGTGCTCTGAATCTGCTCTGCGAGAGATGGAAATCTTTGGAGGCATTTTGTTGCCTTTTTTTTCATGGAGTGTGTGTGTGTGTGTGTGTGTGTGTGTTGAAAGCACAGGTCAAATAAAGTGAAGAGAATTTATAGATAGACAATGTCTTTAGGCTCTGCTTCTTTAGTGATATAGTCTCAGCTTTATTTATCAAGAGTTAAGTTACTGTTTGCTACTTTAACTTATTGAGTTTAATTTTGTTGGGTCCTATCACTGTGTTGAATGGACAGAATTTCTACTGATTATAATACCATCAACAGATTCAACCACTCATCAATCATAAGCATTAAAACTTGTTTTCATAATTTCATTCTTTTTTTTAATATCCCTTACAGACTATATTATACTATTTGTGGTTCATCTGGGTTATCTTCATTTTTCTCATTGACTCATAGTTTGACACAGATCCTTTGTTGTTTGTATGCATATATTATACATATTTTCTAATTTCTAGCTTACATTTTCACTGCTTATACACGTAGTTTGTAGATAAGCAGAAATTCTTTTTTTATGTAGTTCAATATGTAAAGTCTTTTTCATGGTTCATGATTTTTACATGTTAAAAACACATTTCCTTATCACAGAGCATGAAACTAATCTCCTGTGCTCTCTTCTAGAAGTTTGATCATTTTTTCCTTTGGAAGCTAAATCTTAGGTTTGTATATGCTGTAAGATTGAGATGAGTGTAATTTTCCCCCACATAGAAGTAACTTTATCCTGGTGCACTTAACACTGTTTTTTCTTTTCCTCCTTATAGTGTGCTTCTTTTTAGGTACAGAGATTGGGTACAGGAGTGTCTTTTTTTTGCTATGAATTGTATTCTACTGCTTTGCTTTGGTATCTTTGTGTCAGTATCACACTGCCTTAATTTGTAGCTTCATAAATTATGGCATCTGGTAGAACAGACCTTTTGATCTCCCTTTACTTGTTCAAAATGCCTTGGCTTTACAAGGTTGATTCTATAGAAGTACAGAATAGAATAATGGCACTGGAGGTGGAAAGGGTAGAAGGGAGGGAGAACTGAGGGAGGCTAGGTAGGTACCAAAATACAGTTAGATAGGAGGAATAAATTCTGGGAGGAAAAATTTCTGGTTCTACAGCATAGTAAGGTATCTGTAGTTTGCATCCATTTACTATATTTTTTTAAAAGAGCTAGAGAAGAAGAGTTTGAAATTTCACAACACACAGAAATGACAAATGTTTAAGGGTGTAAAAATGTTAATTGCTCTAATTTGATCATGCCACAGTGTATATATACATCTGTGCCTCACACTGTACCTCATAAGTATGTACGATGTGTCAATTTAGAAAGCGATTTTAGATGTTCTTAATGTTTAGCACTTCTATTTTAATTAGTTTTTGACACTGCATGCACACGTTCCTCAGGTTTTGATAGACACTACTTCATCTAGGGATGAATTGAAATCTTTAAAAGGGCACTAACTTTTAGAACCAATGAATTTTGTACACACATCCACTTACTTATGGATTCTTTGATTTTCTTTTTGACTAATGCTTATAGACTTCAGTGTAGATAGTCTGTGTACTTTTTATAGGAATAGCTACTTGACGTGCTCGATGCTATTATAAATGGTATATTAAAATGATTTCTAGCTTTTTTACTGATTTAGATTTTTATCTACTGAGCTTGTATCTAGCTATCAAATTCACTTGTGTTTTATAAAAAATCTTTTTATTATAAACATTATGGACACAAAGGTAAATGGGATAGTATAGCAGATTCTATATTCCTATTATCCAGCTTTGAGAATCTTTAAATCATGCAACCTTATTTTATTTATATCCTTACTCTCTTCCTCAAAATATGCAAAGGTTTCAGGAAAGGGCATCTCTAATACACTATTCTTTCATTTGTATTTATGCTGGTATTTATAAAATGTATTAGTTCTAAATGTGTATAATGAAATACCTTTGGGTTTCCTTAACACAAAATTATTGCTTGCAAATAAAATGTGTTTTTTGGCTTTCCAGTGGATACACATTTATTTTTTTCTTGCCTTGCCACATGGTTTTGAACAGAAGGGGTGTTAGCAGATATTCTCCTCTTATTACACCCCAAAGGCATATTCTCAACCCTTCACCACAAGGCCCAGTGATCCTTATAGGATTTTTCTAAGTTCTCTGATAGATAATAGACATTCTTTTCTATTTTTATTCTAAGAATAGTTTTATTATAAACCAAGAATGGATTTTGATCAACTATTTTCTATATATATGGAGATGCTTACAAAAATTTTCTCTTAATCTGTTAACCTAATAATGAGTAGTTTAGTGATTAATTGGGCAAGTCATTTTTTTAATATGTGTGATAGAATCAGTTAATATCAACATACTTTCTTTTTTCCAGATTGCTGGAATCAGCATGCCAATATTTGGTTTTGGAGGTTATGTATGAGACAGTCCAACGTTTTCTTTTTTAATAATGCCCTGTCATTTTTTGGAATGCATTCATGTACCTCAGCTGCCTAAAAAAAATGCAAAGAACAGAAGATTTTATGTTTAGAAGAACTTTGTAAGATAGAAGCATCACAGGGTAAAAAATGTTCATTTCTTTCTGGAAAGTTGATCAGTGGGGTATGGATGGGCAAAAATCAAGTTTTTGTTGTTTATTTTTCATATTAAACCATAAGATTTAGTAGCTGTGTCCTTAGCCTTGAAACAGGCCTATCAGGAATATTCTAACATATTTAGAAAAAAAAGATGTGCAAAATTTTGAATGTCCTAGACCTCACTGTGCAGTTTAACTCTGGTGGTGGTAACGGACTGACTGAGGCAGTGTTGCTAAGGCTTCAAGGTAGAACTTGGCAGCTGCAGCATAATATAATTTTCTTCTTTCAGCCAGGTCTGAATACAGATCTGATCGATGCCTCAATATTGACTTTTAAAAGAAATTGCAATACAATACACAAACAAAATTTACCCACTTTTTAAAGTGCATGGGTCAATGGTGTTTAGTACGTTATTGTGCGACCATCACTGTGTCTCATCTCCACAACATTCTCGCGCTCTCATATTGAGAATGTGCACCTGCCCACATGGACTCCCTGTTTCCGCAGCTGCTGGCAGTCCCTACCCCTGTTTCTATCTCATAGATTCGTCTGCTGTTGGTGTCTTATAGCAGTTTGTTGTTTCAGGGCTGGCAGATTTCACTTCGCATAATGTTTTCAGAGTTTCTCTGTTTGGTGACGTGTCAGAACTCCTTTCCTATCTGAAGCAAAATAATATCCTATGGTCCGTGTCTGCCACATTGTATTTGTCCACTCATTAGGTGACAGATATTTTGGTTGTTTTCATGTTTTGTCTATTATAAACATAGGTATACAGCTGCCTCTTTTGAATCTCTGTTTTTCATTTTGTGTAGATAAATACAGATGTGGATTCTTGTAGCCTGCAAAGTGTCCCCTGCTATAACACACCAACACTTTCAGTTTACTTCCCTGTAATATTTGAGAACTTTTGTATGTGTGTCATGCCGAGTCATGTGAAAAACATCACATGTAAAACAGGACAGACTCTGACTTGTGGAGAGCTTACAAATTTGATGAAAGAGAATTACTCAACATCACGATATTTCATATTGTCCTTTTAATAAATATGCCCATCCAAGAAGCAGGCCCAATTACAGGGCCCATGCCTCAGAATTCATTCTGAATTCTCATTTTTTTAATGTAGCTAAAACTTAAATACAGGAAAATATTGATATTGAAGAGTTATTACATACTGATAAAAATGAATATGGCTTTGTTGTTTAATTACGATTAGCTTAAACAATACACAGGTTCAGTACTTCTAATTAAAACATTCAAAATCTGAAACTTTGGGCACCAGCATGGCATCAAGGTCTTATCTATACCATGAAACTTTGTTTTATGCATATGTTTATCAAAAATATTATGTAAAACTATCATCATCCTAGTATACAAGATTATATGAAATGTAAATGAATCTTGTGTTTAGCCTTGAGTCCCGTCTCAAAACTATACCACTATATATGGGAAAAAGTCCAAAGTCCAAAACCCTTCTTGATCTAAGTATTTCTGATAAGGGATCCTCAACCTGTACTTAGCTATCTGTGCAATGGGTTTGATGCCCTTTGGTGACACTGTGAGGTCTAGAAAGGGCCTCTTAAGATGGTCTCCAAGGTTACCTCAGAAGGATGGTCAGGTTGCCCACACACACTGTGCCATATGGGCCTCCGGGCTTCTGAGGTGAGGACTCCCTCCTACCCTCAGCAGGGCTGGCTTGGGGGTGGGGACAACAGCCTTTTTCCTATCAGTCCTCAACAAGGGTTGTTATTTTTCCTGTCATGTTTGTTGGGGTCCAGCTCAAGTTTGTTTTTCTTGCAGAAAGGCAGGAAGGCCAATTTGGAACACACACAACTCACATGTCATCGACGACGACTTGGCCCAGCGCTTGGCACTGGCTCCCTGACAGTTAAAAGGCCCAGGGAGGGCGAGCCCCAGTGGCCGGCACTGAGGAACAAGGAAAAGGAGGGAGAATGAGAGATCTTTATCTACCCGGGCCTCACCCCAGCCCATGCCATTCCCCTCCTCCCTCAAGGGACTTCTGGCTTCAGCCCACACCAGCTCCAGGCTGGGGGCCCCCGCTGCCCAGGGCCGCCTCCACTTGTGTCCACCTCTTCCTCTTGCTGAATGTGTGAGGAAGCATCCCACCCTCAGAGGGGAAAAGCCTGGACCAGCAGCGATCCACGCTGCAGCCTGTGGGAGGCAAAGGCCGGAAGACGGAGAAAGAACATTTTCCAGCTCTGACCTGAGACACTCGTCATTACTGGAGAATAGCTTGAGGTCTTGCACCCAGACTTGAGCAGTGTTGGCTGGTCCCGGTGGAAGGCGTCCCTGTCCATAAATGCTAGTGTTCTTTGATGGAGTGAATGACAGTCTTTCGGATGCAGACATGGATGCTTCAGGAAGGTTTTCAAGTCTTGTTGAAGACCTCGGGCACCCTAAAGACTGACACCCCAGCCCTACATCTTTGTGAGGGATTATTCAAATTCTAGGGAACCTTGATTGGGTAAAATTGGAAATTTAAAAATAATGAACAGTAACCTTGATAAACTATGTCCTGATGCTCTCTGTAACTTGGGATTCCTCAACTGACCAATTACCAAATATTTTTAAAAGCCCGAATTTCTTTGAGAGTTTTTGACCCGTACCACATGTTTTTTCTCCTGTAAAATAACTAATAATAGGGCTTGCTTTGCAGGGTTTTTGAAAGGATTGACAGAGATTGTTCTTGCTTGGCACAGTTCCTAATATAGAGTGGGCTCCCCCAAAACAATAGCTAGTTTGTGATTCTTATGTACTTGTCATCTTCACTTAAAAGCTTGGGCGGTTGCAGTAGTTAGCCTTTTTGTGGGTGTGTGTGGTGCTGTTTGAACCCAGAATCTCGGCGTACCAAGGACACACTCCACCATGGAGCCACACCGTCAGCCCCTGTGTTGCAGTCAGGAAAGACACATGAGCCATGGCAGGTATCTGGAAAAACTTTCATCGTACCTAAGACTCATTCTAATAAACATTTTTGAATGAAGAACTACCTGTATAGTTTTTCTTTTGTGTGTTTTTCTCCTAACTACACCATAAGGTAGCAACCAAGCTTTCCTCTCCCTTGAGATAGAAATATGGCTTCCAAGTAAGATGCCTGTGTCAATGAAGCGTCCTTTCAGGTGGATAACTGTGACCCTTGCTTCCTTTGACAGACACCACTTGCTTGCCAAGCCCTTCTCAGACCTTAGAGCAGGTGTGGTAGGTGACAAGGATGCTGTCGCATCGCCCATCTTTTGCAGTGTGGCTTGGTCATTTTGGTGACCCTTCCTTCTCACGCCTCGAATCTGGGCTGGGTTTGTGACTGTACTGACGCCTATAAAGGAGTCGAGATTGTATTCTGGCCCTTCGAGTTCAGGCATGACAAAGTGCTCACAGAAGTTCTCTTTCTGCTCTTTATTCTTTATTTTTTTCTTTTTGAGATGGGGTCTCATGTAGCCCAGGTTGGCCTCAGATATGTGGCAATATTCCTGCTTCAGCCTCTCAAAGGCTGGGATTAAAGGTGGGCGCTACCGTGCACACACCTTTGCTTTCTATTCTTGAAACTCCTGTGTCACCCTCTTGCAGGCACCTTAGCTATCTAGAGAGGCCACCGGTGGAGGGAAAAGACCCTGAAACAACGCAGAGTTCTGCTACTCCACATTCGGCTGAGCCCTAACCTGCAAGCATCTGTAACCACAGTGTGAGCCCTGGCAAGACCAGCCAGCCAGCTTGCAGAGTCACGGGCAAACAAGTGGCTATTGCTTTGAGATCCTAAATTTTGGAGCATTTTGTTCTTCAGTTCAGTGGTAGAGAGTTTGCCTAGCGTGTGTTTGGCCCCCAGTACTGTAAAAAAAACAAAAACAAATCAAAGGAACTAATGTTGAATCTTGAACTATTTTCAAATGTTTAATGACCCTGATGTGAAATAATTTTTATTCACACATCTTTAACTTGTAAGATGTTGTGAAGATATCATATTTGACAATTTGATGCGTATGGTTTTCTAGATTTACCAATCTCTCTTGTATTTTAACTCCATCACTTTCCCTGGTTATTTTGCAATGGAACACAAGTTATTTTCAAAGTGTTGGTCCCAATTGATTATTGTAAATATTGGCCATTTTGAATGATTCTGGAAGTACTAGGCACTGAACCCAGGAAGCTGAGCTACATCCCAGCCCTTTTCATTGTGCTGAGACAGGGCCCTACTAGGTTACCCTTGTCCTTGACTCCTCCTGTGTCAGCCTCCCAAGTAGCTGGGGTTATAATATGGGCCTTTGAGAGGTTTTAAAGATTGTTTCCTTGATTTAAATTATTTAGGGTAGTTAGTACCTTTTGATCTTCTCAGTGAAACAGTTCTGCAGTTTTTCCTTAGAAGTTAGAATTAGACATGACCTATTCACTTAGTAAATTTTCCTTCTTTGTTTTGTTGAAGGAGTTTTTATTTCTTTGTTTTGAGCACTGGGGGGTTAAATCCAGGGCCTTGCGCACACTAGGGAAACCGTCTGGCTCTGAGCTGCCCCTTCCCTTTTAAATTTTGATTAAAATATGTTTATTAAAAGGAAAAATGAGTGCTTTATAAATAAACACTACCCTGCTTTCAATTTATCACCGTGTCTCCCCTACATCTCCCTTTCTGCCAGAGGAGGCTGCATGGGTCAGAGCTGGCCAGAGCTGAGATGGCCAAAGCATTAAAAACCCGAGTGTGATCCCCAGTGCATGAAAAAAGAAAAGGGAATGTAAAATGGAAAAAGAACATGAAAGTGTTGAGCGCTCAAGAATCAAAATTAGCATCTCAAGGCACACTGCGCAGTGAAACTGTTATCACTGCTTCCTCTATTTTATTTTCAATTGTAGTAAAATACATGTACGATGAATTTACCACCTAAACTATTTTAAATGTACGGTTTGCGGGCAGTAAGTACGTTCAGATTGCTGCCCACCATCCATCCATCTGCAGAACTCTGCATTTTCCAAGCTGGAACCATGTACCCATTAAACAATAACCCCTAACAAGTGCAAATCTACTTTGTGTCTCTATTTGACTGACTAGTGTCTGTACCTCGTTTAAGTGAAATTATACAGCGTGTATGTTTTGTAACTGGTATCCACTTAGCATAATGTTCTCAAGGGACATCTATGGTGTAGCATGTGTCAGAATTTCTTTTTTGAAGGCTAATAATATTCCAATGGAAACATCAACTCCACTTTGTTTATACTGTCATCTGTCAATGATCACTTGATTAATTCCACCTTCTGCTTTTATGAGTAATATTAATTCTGGTTTTTCTCTTTTAAGACGGAACAATTAAAGCTGGTTTGTTCTTTCCTCTGAACTCTCATTGTGTTTTGATCTTGACAGATTATCCCATTGTTTGATAACTTCTCCTTTCTAAACCTAGAAATGCCATGCCATTTAATTAACTTGTAGCTTACAAGAACTTTATTTTTATTATTTCCTGTTTATTTTGTTTATTTTCTCTTTATTTATTGCAAAAATAATTATCCTTCTTTCATTTATATAGATGTACTATTTTATTCTGTTTTGTTTTGTATTTGCTGTGCTGGGGATTGAACCGAGGGCCTCACACATGCTAGGCAAACACGCTACCACTGAGCTACACCCTCACACCCCTTCTTTCGCTTTTAAGAAGTTTTCTTTTCTCCTATAAAAGTTGACTATGGCTGAATGTAGTGGTGCATTTCTGTATTCCTAGCCACCAGGGAGACTGAGGCAGAAGGATCACAACCTTAAGGTTGGCCTGGGCAACTTAGTACGAACTTGTATTAAAATTAAAATGTTAAAAAGGACTGGACATGCAGGTCAGTGGTAGAGCGCTTGCCTGATTCACACTCACAATTTAATTGTGAAATTGACAACACGGATAAATAAGAAACAAAACTTAGAGAAAACAGTCCATGGTGATGATAGTTAAGCAAGCCATCCTTCGAATAACCACATTAGCAAATTCTTTTCATTTTGGGCAGTGGAAGATAACGTGGCACCGATGTGTCGATGACGGTGGCCGTGGTCTCCCACAGCTGGAGAGCAGCTGGGCAGTGCAGGACGGGACAAGCCGGACGGATGGCAGTGAGGGCTCCACTCTGACAGTCCTTGTCTCTGCCCAGTCAGCAAAGTCAGTCCGAGAACTTTCTCTAAGCCCATCCTTGGATTCTCATACCTCCAGCACCTTGTTTTGAGGTACCCAATGTAAGTCTGACATCTACCAAGCATCAGAACCTATTTTGCCACAAAAAGATAGAAACTCGCCAGGTTCCCAAAGCAAGTTTTATGATCATGCTCCTTTTTTAGGATTCTTAGCAAACAAATTTGTCCACTGAGATAAAAATCTAAACGAAACAGGACATTCGAAACTCACAGTATTTAAAGGTCATAAATCTCTGTTATTTTCTTGTAAGTAAGATGTAGTTTTTTGTTTGTTTTTTGAGATTGAATCTCACTATGTAGTTCAGACAGGCCTTGAATTCACTTTGTAGTCCAGGCTGACCTCAAACTCCCAGCAAACCCTGCTTCTGCCTCGCAAGTGCTGAGATTAGAGGTGTGAACCTCCATGCTTTTCTTTTTTTAATTTTGTTTTGAAGCAAGGTCTCACTGTGTGGTACAGGTTGGACTTGAACTTGCTTATGTAACCCAGGCTGCCTTCAAACTCACTGTGATCTTCCTGCCTCAGCCTCCCAAGTGCTGGGATTACAAGTGTGGGCCACCCCATGTGGCAATACAGTTAACCTCATATCTGTACAGGATTATAGAGCCAGGATCTTTTAACATCTCATTAAAATGAGTAAAATGTACCAAGCTGGGTATATACAGTTAGCATTTTATTTTATGGGAAAAAAAGGTAAAACAAAACTTCATAAGAAAATAATAGGAGAATTACAATAGTTAATACATTACACGTTATCTTTAGTTTCTCAGGGTACAAGATATGAGCATAAATTTCTCAGATTGATACTAGCATAAATTTTCCTTTTTGTGAATTAAGACATACTAGTAGCCTTGCATTTTCCCCTTTTCCCTACTGTCCTTTCCCCTTTCATCCATTCTAGTTCCTTTTTTCTTTTGAACAATTTCTTCCCATTTCACAATATCTATTGCACAATTTAAATCTTATTTACTCTTTCAATTTCTCATACCAAGGAGACAGTATTATGTTTACACATGTGAGTCTGACTTATTTCACTTGTGAGTATAGTCTCAATTTGCCTCAATTTACCTATAAAAATCTCAAGTTTATCCTTCTTTATGGTTGAGCAGTATTCCATTGTATAAAAATACCACATCTTTCTTTTAAAATTTTATTTAAAGAGGAAAAAAAAAGCAAAACAGAAAAAAGGGTGGAAATAATACAGAATTTAAAAAAACAGTAAGAAATCACTAGTTGATAAATTACATATTGTCCTCTTAGAAATAGTTGTTCACGTTACAAAATTAAGCATACAAAGTGGACATTCAAACAGTGAGGCTGCAAACAGCTCTGTTCAATGATCCAACAAAAACTTAGTAATACGGGTTATCAATCTTACACACTTAAACATACATGCAGTTATATCCTTTAGAGTACTTTCTTTTCCTCCTTTTGCTTTTTAAGTCCATTATCTGTTTAGTTATATCATGTTTCAGCTTGCTCAGTACCTTACTGATCTGTTTTGTTGTTATTTCCTTTTTAATCACCTTATATAATTCTGGGTTTTTTTGAAGGTAGTAGAAATACAACAGAACAAGACAGAACAAAGCCAATTGAGACAGTGCAGTGAGTTTGATACAGAACTTCACAGCAGGTTACCGGGATAACAGTAACAGATACCATCCTATATCTCATTATCTTCACAATAGTTGTCTAGTTAATTAAGTATAGCAAATCAAACAAAAGACAGAATATTATAAAATCAATCGAAAGAGAATATTGAATAGAGCAAAACAAATAATCATAATGAAACAAAACTGAAAACAACACTTGCTTTCAAAGAGAAGATAGAGGAGACCCCCCCATATTTGCTATGTTGCATACAGTCATCCTGCCAAGAGATGCTCAGACCTCTCTCCCCAGTTGCTAACAGGCGGGGGTGAGGGGGAGTGTTTGGAAGGGGTTGGGATGTTTGATTCCAAGCCCGCGCACCAGTAGGTTCAAGAGACACTACAGGGTCTCCTCCTGGCTCACGCCTCAGGGAGGCGCTTACCAAGAGGGCAGGCGAATTGCTTCTTTGTGCCCACATCTTTTTAATCCATCCCTTGGTTGATGGGATTGTAGGTCATTTTTTTCCTTCTTTGTATGTCTAGTGTTTTTCATTGTATTCTGAACATTAGGGATGTTACCACGAGAGGGTATTAGTATATACAGTCTTCCTTTAAAGAGTGCTTCGTCTTAGCAAGCAGTTCAGTCGCTAGTGGATACTATTGATCTTATAAAGGGGCTTTCTGTTGTCCGTTTGTCCTAGGGTCTGCTTTTGCTCTGGGGAATGTTCTAACCTGGGACGCGTGATTCTCCAGGGCTGTGAGTTGCATGCCTGCTGCACTGGGAAGTCTCTCCACTGACTCTGCAGGAATATAACATGTCGCATCCCTGATGGGCCCAAGAGACACCTGTTGATTTCTTGGCCTACGGCAGCTCTTCTTGGCAGGACTTTTAGTCTTTACTCCGTATGTCAGCAACCCAGAACCCCTGGGAATGCTCACAAATTTCAGCCACCTTCTTCTCCCCTGAACTGCAGCAGGTCACATGTCCAGACTCCAATATCTGCTTCCCCAACTCTTACAGAGCAGTTTTCCGCCTAAGCTTACCTCCCTGTGGTACATTCTGGACGGCACCCCCTGCCTGAGAGCCAGGGCAGCCTGGGTTCCTTGACAGCACTTCCCTTTCCTTCAGGACTACCCCCTTCTGCTTCCTGTTGTCCAAAG
>PVJX010039515.1:0-15715 GCA_004027295.1 Dolichotis patagonum
CATGAAGTTCTTCAGCTGTTCTTTGTCATGGAAGTATCTTATTTCTCCATCCATTTTGAAGGACAGTTTTGCAGGGTATGTCAGTCTGGGTTGGAAGTGGTTTTCCTTTAGGATCTGAAAGACTTCACTCCATGCTCTTCTTGATTTCATTGTTTGTGTTGAGAAGTCTGCCGTGATTCTGATAGGTTTTCCTTTATAAAGGTGATCTCTCTTTTCTCTCTAACAGTTTTTAGTATTCTATTCTTATGTTGGATTTCTGGGATGGTGATTATTATGTGTCTGGGTGTAGTTTTATTTTGGTTATGGCTGTTTGGAGTTCTATACGCTTCACTTATCCAGATGTCTGTTTCTCTTCTCATGTTTGGGAAGTTTTCAGCTATTCCTTCTGTAAATATCCTCTTGATATCATTTGGGCTGTCCCCTTCTTTTTCATTTATCCCTATTAATCTTATGTTATTTTTCTTTGTATCATCTTGCAGGTGTTGAATTGTTATTTCCTGATTCTTTGTTATTTTTAAAAGATCTTGTCTTTCCTGCTCACTGGCTGCAATCTTATCTTCGAGGTCTGAAATTCTATCTTCACTTTCATTGAGGCAGTTTTTACAGCTTTCAATAGCATTTTTGATTTCCTGTATATCTCTTCGAATCTGCTTTATGCATTCTGTTTGTTTCTTATATTGTTCTTTGAGGGATTCTATCTGTTGGCTTTGTTCCTCTAATTTTTTAGCTGTGTTTTCACTAGATGCGTTCACTATTTCTTTCACTGTTTTTATCAATTCTTCTTTTACCTGGGCAAGTATTTCTGGTTTGAATTTCTGCATAGCTTTCCCTATTTGCATATTTATTTCATTTGCTATCATTTCAGACATTTCAGGTGTATGGCTTCTTTTTTCTTCTATGTACACAGCTTCTAAGCTTTCTTGGGGAGGGCTAGGGCTTTGAGCCTTCCTTTTGGTCTTTCCTTTTGTCATTTTTCTGTATTTTCTTACTTTGAGCGGTGTTCCAAAGCTTTCTCTGTTTATGTGACAAGTTACCTGTTACACCCTCAGTTCCTGGAGGGGCAGTGGCTCCCCCACAGGCTCTTGGCTTCCTCACAGGGTCCTAACTCCCCTCTGTGGGCTCCTGGCTCCCTAAGTTGTAAGGTGAATGCTGGGTGTGGCCACCCCGGAGCCTGTGGAATCTCAGGCAGGCCAGGCCTCCGTGCCTTGTCCCAGGCGGGTCTCCAGGAGGTTCCCTGCGAGTGTAGGGCCTACAGATCCCAAAGAGTCAGGCCAGAATGTTGGTTTCTGAAAAGTTCCCAGTCCGAAACAGACCTGGCCAAGATGGCAGTCTCCACAATATTCGCAATCCAAACAGCCCGGGCCACTCTGCGGGTCCGAGAGTTTCGGGTCCCAAAGAGACAGGCCGAGATGCTGCTTTCTGGGAGACTTCCTGGGGGTGAAGGGCGGGGCTACGGGCCCAAACAGATCTGGCCCAGATGCCGATCTCCAGGTAGTTCCTTGCGGATGAAGGGCGGGACTACCAGCCCCAAAGAGTCCTGCTGAGATGCAGGTCTGCACAGACTTTCAATCCAAACAGCCCAGGCCACTCTCAGGTCCGGGAGTTTCGGGTCCCAAAGAGACAGCCTGAGGTGCTGCTTTTCTTTCTTTGATTCTTATTAATCTTTTTATTTGTATTTTTGATTAATCTTTTTGTTGTTATCTTTTGGAGACACTGTCTTACTATGCACTCACCAGGTGTTGTGGTGCACAGCATTCACTGCTCTGCTCCATTGCTTTTCTACATGGAGGCCTCTGGAGTTGCAAGTGCTCATTCTGTCTCTGTTGATTTCATCCTCCTCTCTCATGCCTGAGCTGGGAACTGGGGTGAAAGTGAAATTTGACTCCTCATTTTTCTGCATTGTGTTTTGTCTCTTCACTTTCTCTATGGGCTACAATTTTCCTTCCAAATCATTTCTAGGTCCTGGGGATCTACCTCCTTCCTTCTTTTTCCTCATGTTATTATTTTCCAGTGCTACCCTTGGAGAGGTTAATTTGTTGCTGTTTACCACTTCAACATATTTGTGGGAGTTGTCTCCTCTATATCTTTTAATGGCTTGAAAGCTCAGTTCTTTTTAGTGCTTGCACACTGTTCCATAGTCTGGGTTAGTTTCAGTTTATCTGACTGATGGACATATTGGTTGCTTGCATGACATGGCAGGTGTTAATAAAGGTGCTGTAAACAACTGTGTAGGTTTTGTGTGCACTTAAGGTAAATGCCAGAGAGTAAGATTTCTGGATTATATGGTAACAGTGTGTTTAGCTATTCGAGAAGCTGGCAAACTGTCTCCAAAATGGTACCATTTTCCATTCCTAGTGGGAATAAATGGCTTTCTTGTTGCAGATCTCTCCAGAATTTGGTGTCATCAGTGTTCTCTAGGTTGGGTGTTTTAATAGGCATGTAGAGGTATCTCATTTTTTTGATTTTTAGTTTCCTAATGATATATGATACAATGCATTTTTGTGTGTGCTTATTTTCTATCTATATCTCCTTTTGGTAAACTTACCTTTTCAGATGTTTAGCCTCTTCTCTTTCCATTACTTATTTTTGCATTTTTTTATATATTGAAGAACAGTCCTTTTATCAAATAGGTGTCTTGCAAATATTTTCATAGTCTGTAGCTTGTTGTCTCATTCTCTTAAAATATCTTTTGCAGTATAAATTTTAAATTTTAATGGATTCCAGTTAATTTTCTTTTCATGGATCATGCTGGTGATGTTATAGCTAGAAAGGCATCATCATACCCAACATTGTCTAGATTTTCCTCTGTGGTATATTTAGGAGCAGTATAGTTTTGTTTTAAAATTAGGCCCATAGCAAGGTGTAGTGGTGCACACTTATAATCTCTGCTCTCAGGAGGCTGAGGCAGGAGGGTCATTGAATTTTTTTTCAAATCCATTTTATTTCAAGGAGAAACACAAACAAAAAAACTACGACAAAACAAAATGTCAAAACATGTAAATCAGGGGACAACAATGGTACATACATTGCGCATTGTCATCCCTAAATTATTCACCCAGAGCACAAGACATCTGCATTCAGTTGAATGAATAATACCAGCACAAACCTTCCTCTTCCGTGAACTCAGAGCAATCAGTAGTATAACTATCTTAAATATTTTTATATACATATACGTATGTTGTTTCTTTCAGCTTCTCACACTAGTGACACAATACAGTGTTCCCACATGTGTGTCTGGTTTATTTCACTCATGAGTATGATCTCAAGTTGTATCATTTTACCTATAAAAGTCTCCTGCTTATCCTTCTTTATGGCTGAGTAGTACTCCATTGATTAAAATACCACGTCTTTTTATCTATTCCTTAGTCAGTGGTCATTTCGGTTGTTTCCATGACCTGGCTGCTATAAACATGGGTGCAAGTATGTCACTGTGGTATGATGTTTTTAACTTTTTGGGAAGATAACCCAGACAGGGAATAGCTAGGTTGAATGGAACCTCATCCTAGTTTTTTGAGAAATCTCCACACTGATTTCCACAGTGCTTGCACCAGTCTACAGTCCCACCAACAGTGGAGAAGGGTTCTTTTTTCCCCACAGCCTCTCCAGCATTTGTTATTGCTTGATTTCTTGATAGTAGCCATTCTGTCTAGGTTGAGGAGGAATGTTAGTGTTTTAATTTGCATCTCTCGAATGATCAGTGATGTTGGACATTTTTCACGTATTTATTTGTTGTTCTTATTTCTTCATCTGATAAGTCTGTTTTTATCTCAGATGCCCATTTTTGGGTTAGCTGGGCTTCACATCACATGGCCTTGTCTTCTTCTGCTTTAAATCTGGGAGGACTGATTTTTTTTAGTTCTTTGTATGTTCTCGATAGTAATCCTTTGTCTGAGGAACAGCTGGCAAACATTTTCTCCCCTGTTGTGAGTTGTCTCTTCACCTTGTTGGTGGTTTCTCTTGCTGTGCAAAAGCTTTTTAATAGGGTGAGATCCTAGTTATTAATTCTTGTGATAGTTCCTGTGCAATCTGAGTTTTGTTCATAAAGTCTTTGCCTATACCAATGTCTTCAAGAGTTTTACGTACTCTATGTTCCAACAGATTTAATGTTTCTATTTTAATATTAAGATCTTGTATCCATTCTGATTTTAGCTTAGTATATGGTGAAAGATTGGGTCCAATTTTAATCTTTGGGATGTGTAGAGCCAGTTTTTCCAGCACCTCTTGTTAAAGAGGCTGTCTTTGTTCTAGTGAATGTGTTTGGCACCTTTGTCAAACAGAAGGTGGCTTAGTTTGCCTGGAGTTTTTTCTGCCTCTTCTATTGTGTTGCATTGATCTTTGGTCTGGGTTTTTTTTTCCAGTACCATGCTGTGTTTATCACAGTCGCTTTGTAATGTAATTTAAGGTCAGAGATTGTGATGCCGCCTGTCTTGAGTTTGTTTTATTTTATTTTATTTTATTTTATTTTTTTTTTGGTGCCAGGGTTTGAACTCATGATAGCATGCTTGCCAGGTAGGCGCTTATATCGCTGAGCTAAATCCCCAGCCCCTGTCTTGTCTTTGTTGCCCAGGACTTCTTTTGCTATTCTAGGTCTCTTCTGGTTCCAGATGAATTTTAGGGTTATTTCCTCTAATTCTATGAGATATGCTATTGGAATTTTGATTCAGATTGCATTGAATCTGTATAACAGTTTTGGTAGTATGGCCATTTTCACTATATTGCTTTTTCCTACCTAAGTGCACAGGATGTCTCTCCATTTTCTAATATCCTCTTCAACCTCCTTTTTCAGAGTAGTGTAGTTTTCAACGTAGAGGTCTTTTACACCCTCCGTTAGATTGGTTTTTAGGTATTTCATTTTGTTGGATGCTATTATAAAAGGTATTGTTTCCCTGATCTCTCTTAGTGACTTTGTTATTCGTGTACAAGAAAGTTACTGCTGGGCCGGGGATTTAGCTCAGTGGCTTAAGCGCCTGCCTGGCAAGCGTGAGGTCATGAGTTCAATCCCCGGTACCAAAAAAAAAAAGAAAATTACTGATTTGAGTGTTGACTTTGAATCTACCTATGCTACTGAATTGGCTTATAAATCTAGTAGTCTTTTGATGGAGCTTTTGGTGTCTTCTTAGTAGAGTATCACGTCATCTGAAAATACGGATAGTTTAACTTTTTCCTTTCCTATCTTTATTCCTTTTATTTCTTTTTCTTGTCTAGTTGTCCCGTTAAAGTTTCCAGGGCTATGTTGAATAAGAGTGGAGATAGTGGACATCCTTGTCTTGTTCCTTATTGTAAGAGAGAAGGCTTTCAGTTTTTATGCATTTGGTATGATGTTGGCTATTGGTTTGTTGTAGATGACTTTTGTCAGGTTGAGATAAATACCATCTCTTCCAGTTTTCTGTAGGACTGTTTTATCATAAATGGGTGCTAGACTTTGTCAAAAGGTTTTTCTACATCTATTGAGATGATCATATGATTTTTGTGCTTGGCTCTATCTATATGGTGTATTACATCTGTGGATTTACATATATTGAATCATCTCTGTATCCTTGGGATGAACCCCACTTGATCATAGTTTGCAATCTTCTTGATGATTTCCTGCTATCTGTTTGCCATTATCTTACTGAGGATTTTTGCATTGATGTTCATTAGGGAGATTGGTCTGCAATTTTGTTTCTTAGTTGGCTCCTTCTCTGGTTTTGGTATCAGGGTAACACTTGCTTCCAGGAATGAATTTGGGAGTATTGCTTCCCTTTCAATTTTATTAAAGAGTTTGAGAAGTAGTGGTGTTAGGTCTTCTCTAAATGTCTTGTAGAATTCAGCAGTGAATCCATCAGGACCTGGGTTTTTCTTTGTTGATAGGTTTTAATTACATCTTCAATTTCATTTACAGATATTGGGTTATATAGGATTTTTATATCTTGTTGATTCAGCTTTGTTAATTCATATGAATCTAGGAATCTGTCCATTTCTTCTGTATTTTCCATCTTATTAGAATACAAGTTTTCAAAGTAGCTATAGAGGATTTTCTAAATTTCCGCAGAGTCTATTGTGATTTCAATCTTTTCATTCCTAATTGCATGGATTTGAGTTTTTTCTTTCCTCTTTTTGATAAAGTTGGCTAAGAGTTTGTCAGGTTTTTTATTCTTTCAAAGTATCAGCTCTTAGATTCATTGATTCTTAGTATTGGTTTTTAGTCTCCATTGTGTTAATTTCTGCTCTGATCTTTATAATTTCCTTCCTTGTAGGAGTTCTTGCCTTAGCCTGCTTTTCTTTTTGTAGAAATTCAAAGTTCAATATTAAGTTGTTTGTATGCACTTTCTCTGTTTTCCTGATATTGGTGTTTACTGCTATATGTTTCCCTTTTAAGACTGCTTTCGTTGTGTCCCACAAGTTCCAGTATGTTGTACTGTCATCATCGTTGAACTGTAAAAACTGTGTAATTTTTCTTTAATATCATCTGTGACCTATTGGTTGTTCAATAGCGTGCTATTTAATTTCCATGTGTTTATGAAGTTCTTGTGGTTTCCTTTGGCATGGAATTCCAATTTCATTGCACTGTGGTCTGACAGTATGCATGGGATAATTTCAGTTCCTTTGCATTTACTTAACCATGTTCTGTGAGCCAGTCTGTGATGTGTTTTGGAGAATGTCCCACATGCAACTGAGAAGAATATGTATTCTGATGTGGGTGGAATACTCTCCAGACATCTATTAAGTCCATTTGCTGAAAACTTTGATTTATTTCTGATACTTTATTACTGAGTTTTCGTCCAGTTTATCTGTCTTTTTGTGATAGTAGGGTGTTTCAGTCTCCCAGTACAGTTGTATTAGGGTTTATTTGATTTTTCATGTCCGTTAGTAATTGTTTTATATAGTTGGGTGCACTGGCATTTGTTGCATATATATTTATGATTGTTATCTTTGCCTCTTGGATTGTTCTCTTTATGAGGATGTAATAACCTTCTTTATCTCCTTTAATCAGTCTTGTCTTGAAATTCACATTGTCTGCAAATAGAATAGGTATCCTTGTCTTTATCTGGATTCCGGTCACATGGAGCATTGTTTTCCATCCTTTGACTTTAAGTCTATGAATTTCTTTTTGAATTAAATGTGTTTCTTATATGCAGTATATTGTTGGATCTTGCTTCTTGGTCCATTTTGCGAGTGTGTGTCACACCCATATAAATATTTCCAAAACAGCAATCCAATGCAAAAAACACACTCCTTTCTGTCCTACTGATTTGTTTTTTCTTTCACTAATATCCTACTGCCTTGATCATTGTAGCTGTATAGTAAATGTTGAAGTTAGGTCATGTCAGCTCTCCAACTTTGTTTTTATTTTAAAAAAATTGACGTCTTTCACAATCTTATTTTTATCAGTACCAGGGATTGAACTCCGACTGTGCAGTGCTTGCAAGGCAGGAGCCTATGCTGCTGAGCTAAATCCCCAGGTCCTTTCACAATCTTTTGATAAGTCAATCACAGTCTTTTGACAAGTCAGTTGATAAGTCAATCACAACTTTTTGTCTTGCTAAATTGTAGAATTTCCATGTCAGTATCCACAAAATGACTTACTGGGAGTTTGAAATTGCATTGAATCTATAGTTCAAATTGGAAAGAACTGCCCTTTTGACATTATTTAACGTTCCTTTTTATGGACATAGTGTATTAGGTACTTTTCTCTTATTGCTGAGGCAAAATACCTGACATCCAAAATTAAGGAAGGTAAGATTTATTTAGCTCACAATTTGTGGAGGTTTGAGTCCATAACCTGCTGGGTCCAAGGCAGCATGGCTCATGGCAGAGGGCAACAGTTCATTGCGGTAGAAAACAGCAAAAGTATCAAGACCAAAGAAGGGAGAAGCGTGCCAAGACTCTGTCTGTTAAAATGTATGTAGACTACCCACCCCAGGGCAGGGCAGGGGTATCCTCAGATACCCCGAGGTTTTATGCAATCTATTGTGACTCCCCATAGCAGTATTGTTTTGATTTTTAATTTTTAAATTTTTAAAAAATCTGGTATTATGTTGCAATTTGAAATTACACTTGTTTATTGCTAATACATAGGAAAAATTTTTGTATGCTTTACTTCTATCTTACAACCTCACATACAATCAGCATAATTGCTGATTAGTTCCAGAAATAAATTTTTGGTCAGTTTTTTTTACTTCCTTCACAGACAATCAAGGTATCCCTGAACAAAGATGGTATAATTTCTTGCCTCCTAATCTGTGTAGCTTTCATTTCCTTTTCACATTTTGACTTCTGCAGTTTTCTGGTACTGTCTGCTTTTCTTCTACCTTCACTTTGAGTTTACCTATGGGCTGCAGCGGGAGAGAATAAAAGAAGAAGGAAGGTAAATGTTTGGGTTCTTTTTCCCTCGCACATTGTGATTTAGTTCTTGTGGAGCAGACCTTGAGGGTTTCTCCTGGATTTTTCCATATGTACCACAGCCTTCAGTTTGGGGGCCCTAGCTTTGTAGAGTTCAGGCTTAGAGATTCAAGATGGAAAAATGGCAGACTTACCATCTATTCAGTGGTCTTTTAAATTCTGTATTTTATTTTTTGGTACCAAAAATCAAACTCAGAACCTTGCACTTGCCAGGCTGATGCTTTGCAGCTGAGCTACATCCCTGGCTTTCTGTATTGTTTCTCAATCTGTGCACTTACACTCACTCTTTAATGATCTCAGGTAATTCCAGGATATATTCAATGCCGGTTTTGTACTTGCATTCAGTGGTTGAAGTTGTGAAGTGCTCATTCCATCCTCCTGGGATCTAGAACTTTGAGTGTTGTTTATACCTTGTGTCAGTCAGTAATCTGCTGCTGCTACCTTTTCCCCTCATGCGAGTGAGTCATTTTGCAGGCATTTCTTGTGAGGCAGTATACAGTTGGTTGAAGGCGATTCTCCAGGGAAGAGTGCACCTGTGAGAAATGACAGCTCCTAGCAGGAGTATCTGGTGAGGTCACTGTGAGGAAGGAGAATCTAGCCCCGTGGTACTGTTTCCGCACTTGCCTTTAGGTCGACATGTCCTGAACATCTTTTCCAAAGGTAGACTAAGCTACTTATTTGTTTTAATACTTGTGAGCTGTACTGTTTTATTTCACGGATGTTCCATAACTTGTTTAAGCCATTTCATAATGAATTTTTCTTCTTTCATACCGGAGATTGAACTCATGACTTTGTGCTTGCCAGGCAGTTACTTATGCCACTGAACTAAATCCCCAGACTTCATTCCTCTCTTTTCCTTCCTTCTTTTATGTTTCTCTTTCCCATTCCTCCAATTTTCCTTTTTTTAACAACCCCTCCCTTTAAAAAAAGAACTGCATTAGTTAGCTTCCCTTTTTCTTGACACCCACGATTTAAGGGAGGGTTTAGTTTGGCTCACGCTTTCAGGGGATTGAGTCCATGATCAGCTGGCTCCGAGGCAGACCCATTGTGGTGGAAGGGCCTGGTGGAGGCCGGCAAACAGGGCAGGGGTAACAGTGCTGGAGCAGAAGGGTCCTGGACCATGTGATGGGTCCCAGTCATGCTGTCATGATCCACCCAGATGTATCAGAAGTCTGTTTGAATCTCTGGGTTAAGTTTAACTTTCATTCCTATCTGTACACATTTTACTGTATCAAAAGTAGTATATGTGTAAAAACTTGGGAGATACTGCCAGTTGCCCTCCAGAATGCTTGTGTCAATGTATATTCACCATCAGCCTGTCAGAGTATCTGTTTCCCTGTTGCCTCCAAGCACATATATTGAAACATTTAAAAACTATTTTAAGTACAAACAAAATATATTCAGTTTTCTAAAAATTGCCAAGCAACATGGTAACATTGAACCTCAAGAAAAAAAACCACGTTGCAAAAGCATTTTCATTTTCATGTTTACTGGATGTGATGATTAAGTAATTGTTACTGCACCATAAAGAGAATTTCGTGCTTAAATTTTCACTTGACACATCATTAGCTGAGTGATATGTAAAAAAACCCAGATGTTTCTTTTTCTCCCTTTGGGATTGGGTCTCAAGATATTACCCCCAGCTGACCTCAAACTTTGGGATTAAGTGAGCATCCTGCCTCAGCCTCCTGAATGCTTGGACTAACTTGGACCAGCTTCTTGATTGTTTTTGAAAGAACAAATTGCAGCCTTATGCTGTAGCTTCGAATTTTGAGAAAAAATTTTTTGTCTTTTTTTTTTAGTCTTTTTTTGAAATAGGGCCTTACGCCACAGTTCAGGCTGGCCTTGAACTCACACGTTGTAACCTGTGCTGGCCTTGAATGCTCAGTGATCCTCCTGCCTCAGTCTTGTGAGTGCTGGGATTATAGACATGTGCCACCACACCTAGTTTGAGAATTTTTAAATATGATCAACAATTTTACAAACTATAGAATATTGTTATATGAATATAATTTTCTTAAACAATGAAAATATTAGATGTATTAATTATTTTTCATACGGTGAAATCAGGCCTTACTTAGGTGTTGATTTCTGAAGTCAGTAAGGGGAAAATCTAAAACATAATTTCCCATGGTAGGGAACAGCGTGTAGTTCTTCCAGAAAGTCCAGCATGACAGGTCCTTTTCCTAATGATGGAAGTGATTACCCAGGACCTTCACACTGAGCACATCCTCAGCCTTTTCCATTTTATGTTTTGAGACAGGGTCTTGCTAAATTTGGTAAGCTGCCCAGCCTGGATTGCATTTTTAATCCTCCTGCTTCAGCCACCCAGAGTGCTGGGATTACAAAGTGTGTGCCACCATGCTGGGCTATGGCCTGTGTGTTTGAAGAAGAATACCCTTACACAGCCTGAAGGTGTTTATTCTTTTAGAGGCCAGAGGGAAGGGAGCCTGAGCCAGGTGCTGAAGGTTGACTTTCTTCCTGATGCCCTTTCTGGAGCTAGTGGTCTGTGTGTAATTGCCTTCTTAGTACTGTTTTTTTGTCTCTTTCCGATGATCCTCCCCACCCCCTCAGTTGAGAACATAAACTTACATAGGTGAATTGTACTTTTAAATCTGAGAATTTTAAGAACATTAACAAAATTAGCACCCAGTTTATTTAACAAGTTTTGGAGGTGCTAGAGATTGAACCTGGGCCTATGCTTACACTGTGGGCCTTACACATAGTAAACATGTGCTCCACCACTGACTTATAGCCCTAGTCTGTGAAAGAGTTTTAAATATCTTTTTGTATATTATAGGTTTATAATTGTGATAGGACCATTTCATTTGGTATCTCAGATCTCTTTGATATGTATTTGTATGTGTTGTTTGATTCAGGTTTGCAATAATTCTTCGAGTTCAAGATAGTATCATTTTGTCCATATAGATCATCAAGTTTCTGAAGTGTGTAGTTTGTATTTTATTAGTTTTGGAAAGTCAGATGCTAAAAGGACATAAACAAGTCAAATATTATTTACAATTGAGATTCTGCCCCACTAGATTATCAACTGCGTGCAATAGTAGTCATAGAAGGTACTGAGTGAATTATTACATTCACTGCTCTCACAAGAATGTAAGCTATGAGTAGGAAGGTATTTATTCACATGCCTATTAAAGAGCTGTTGAATAAATGTCAAATGAGTGATTAGTGTGAAGTTTATATAATTCTGCCATTTTAGCAGTGAGGAATGAATCCTAGAGTGATTGAAGCAATACTCAAAGATAGATTTCTAGTAATGGAATTGAAATCCAAATACATGCAGGATGATGGCTGTCATTTTGACAGTGGGGACATGCTACCCTCATTGTAGCCAGACATGTGCAGTGAGGCAGACATGTGTAGTAATTCAATGTTAATTATTGTTGTGGATCAACTTCCCTTAATGCTTTCTTTTTCAAAAAATTTTTTATTTTAAAGAGAATAAAATCAAGCAAAACAAAACAGAATAAAGATAATCAGAACAAAACAATGAAAGTGATACAGAACTTCAAAACAAGATAATAGGAAATCAGCAACAACCATGTCTCGTGTTTTCTTCAAAATAGCTGTTCATATCATCAGACATAATAAAATCAAAACTAAACAGAATAAAACCAATCAAAAGAATGAAAGCATATTTTAAAGAGAATAAAACCAAACAAAATAAAACAGAATAAAGCCATTTAAAAGAAAACAGTAAAAGTGATACAAGATTTCAAAATAGAATAATAGGAAATCATCAATGGCTACCTAATGCCTCTTATCATCTTCAAAATTGCCCATACTGTCAGACATGATAAAATCAAACAAAACAAAACAGAATGAAACCAATCAAAACAGAACATTGAATAAAATGGAACAAAATAAAATAACAATATTGGATTTCAAAAACAAGACAGAAGAAAACCCCCCGTGTTTGCTATATTGTTATCCTCTTAATAGATGTTCAGACTACTAGCCCTAGGCCTGCAAAGTCAATAAAACAATAGAAGCATTAACTTGTTTTGGTACCTCAAATGTTATCAATTCATCCTGTCCTCTGAATCAGCCAGTTGCTTGGGCGTGTGGGTGGGGTAGGGTGGGGTGGGGTGGGGTGGGGTGGGAGGGGTGGGTACCAGGTGGTATTCTCTTCTCTCAGCCTGTGTACCAGTTGGCTCATGAGGAGGGTGAATTGGTCTTTTGGTCTTTTGTTACTCCTCCCAGACCCAGCGTGGCTTTTGCCGACTCATGGGAAAGGCAGATTTGACTTGTTCTCCCAGGACCCACACGGCTTGCACTGCACAATGGTGAGGGTGAATTGGCTTCCTGTTCTTGTTACTTCTCTCAGGCCCAGCATGGGTTCTGCACCTCTTTCTTAAAGGGCTAGGTTATAAATATTTTAGATTTGCAGGCTGGATGCTTCTATAGCATCTACTCCAATCTGATATTGTAGTATTAAAACAGTCTTAGGCAATTAAGAAATGGATCCATGTGGCTGTGTTCTAAGAAAACTTTATTTGTAAAAAGAGATAGCAAGTTAGTTATGCCCAAGGTAGTGTAATTTGTGTAGTTTGCCAGCCCTTGCTTTAGGTGATCTCTTGCCACCAGTGCCACTAGTAATGACACAGATGTGGGTCTTGAAACTGCATGGTAGTACTTGTAGTATGGTAATCCAGATGAGGCAGATTATAGTTTACTCTGCATTTTTTCTCAAGATTAATCTGGAAATGAAAACAAAATTTATAAAATTGTTGTGAAGAATATAGCAATCTCCAGGAATGCTTATCCTTATTTTGAGAGAATAGGTGATATAAAGGAATAATAAAAGTAGAAAAGGATATAATAAATGAGATATATGTTTCATTCTGTACTTACTTAAATTTGTATTACTTAGTGAAAGACCAAGTCTGTGGATGAGTGAGCAAGCTTTTCAATGTTGTTTTTTCTTCATAATTATATGCTACTGGAATCATTCTTCGTTTTTTTTCTCTAGGAGCTAGGATTTTTGCTTTTTGATTACTTTTTTTTTTTTTTTTTTGAGACAGAGTCTTGCTATGCAGTTCGAATTGGCCTTGAACTCACTTTACAGCCAAGGCTGGGCTCAGACTCACAAGAATCCTCCTGTCTCAGCCTCACAAGTGCTGGGATTACAGGCATGTGCCACCTTGCCTGGCTGTGATTACTTTTTCTTTGGCTTTCTGTTTAGAATTTATTTATTTGTTTATTTATTTACTTTGGAGACAGGGTCTCACTATGTAGTTTAGGCTGACCTTGAACTCACTGTGGAGCCCGTTTTCCTTGAACTCAAGGTGATCCTGCTGCCTTGGTCTCCTTGGTGCTGGGATTACAGATATGCTATAGCCGGGGGTTTAGCTCAGTGGTATAAGAGCCTGCCTGGCAAGCACAAGGTTGTAAGTTCAATCCTTGGTACAAAAAAAAAAAAGACAGAAAAAAGACAGATATGTTCCCCCATCTGTGTAGAATTCTTTTGACTTGGAGTAAATTATTCATTACGAGTGTTGAAGCCAGCTGGTAACATTTCAGTGATTTGGGAAAGGGTGTCTTTTTTGGTATTGGAGGTTGAACATAGGGGCTCTTGTATATTAGGCAAGCACTCTCCCATTGAGCTACATCCTCAGTTTGAGAGAAAGGATCAGTTTTAATGATTAAAATATGAATTGTGGAATGTTGAGAAATAGTCTAAACTTTTTATGGCATCTTGCTTTAATGGATGTGACATTTGTATACTTGTTATTCAATTTGTGATTATAACATATTTAAGAATGGTTTATAATAGTTTAAATCATATTTGATTACAACAGTTTAATCTACTTAGGAAAATTATGCTAATTGCCTGGATAATTTTTTTTCTTACAATAAGACAAATTTCAGCCGAGAAGCTAGGAATGTAGCTCAGTGGCAGAGGTTTTATCCTCAGTACCACTTAAAAAAATTTCAGCTGGGCATGATGCCACACACCTATAGTCCCAGCACTTGCGTGGCAGAGATAGGAGAATTGTTACAAGTTCAAGGCCAGCCTAAATTACATAGCATAACCCAATCTCAAACTTTTTTTAAAATTTGAGATGAGTTCTCAGTGTAGTTCAGGCTGGCCCTGAACTATGTAGCCCAGGCTGGTCTTGAACTCGTGGCAGTCCTTCATCAGCCTCCTGAGTGCTAGGATTACAGGTGTGCATCACTATGCCCTCAAAAAATTTTAAGCTGGGCATGGTGGCACACACGTCTAATCCTGTCACTCAGGAAGTTGAGGCTGGAGGATCACTGTGAGTTCAAGGCTAGCCTACACTACATAACGAGACCCTGTTTCAAAAAAAAATCATGAATTTTACATTAGTAGCATCCATATAATGGACTATTGTGTTCTAGCCTTTTACAAATAGAGAGTGAAAATACACATCTGATACATTGAAGACAAGATGGTGGACTGGTAGGTAGCAGGAGAGAGACCCTCTCTGAGAGAGACAGCTCAAATGCCAGAATAAAACACCCTGGAGAGACCCAAACAGAGAGAGATGGACTCTCACAACCCAGGAAGAAACTAAAGTGCAAAAAACCGCTCGAATATGAGGTCCTGGGGCTACCATCAGTGAAGCTAAGATGAACGAGCATGGCGCCCTCCTCAAGCCGCCTGAATTCCGCCTGACCTGAACAAGTGATCCACGCCGAAGCAACTGGCTTGAGCCGCCAGAGCGCAGAGCTGAACAGCCCTGTGTGCAGCTCACCCGGACCAGCCCTGCACGCGACCCACCCAGAGGCACCGTGAATTCCCATCGCAGCCGCGCTGAAGTCGGCGGTCAGGGAGCCCAGCAGTTCTTGGGGACTGGCATCAACATGCGATGAGTGATGGTAATAAGACCCTCCCACAGGAAAGGGGAAACCAACTGGATGACATGTTGGATTTGGGAAGGATAGCCTTAACTCCATAAGGAAGTGGCTGGTTGCTCCCCTCGCCGAGCGGATTGGTGGAATCTGCTTGGACTAGGCTGCGCCCCTGGCGGGGACCCAGTGACTCACTACAATATTACTTCCCTGAGATCAGTGCACACTGACGCAGTGAAGGCCTGCAAAGGTTGACTGGCCCGGAAGGGAGGAGCTAGTGCACACTGCCCGTGCGTGAACTCTAATCTCTGATAACCTATTGAAGAGGGCTAAAGCTCCTAGCCTGCACCCTCTAGAGGAGCCTTAACCAACAAGAAAAGGGTCTGGGAATTACACTGTACACTTGTATGGAAGGAACCAAAAACATGACGAAAGGGAGAAATAAGAAACAACTCCCAGCCCCCAACCCTGAGAACATTGATCCAGGAGAGGT
>PVJX010039516.1:0-15715 GCA_004027295.1 Dolichotis patagonum
TTTGTCAGATCGTGGAGCAGAACTGTTAACAGTCTCACTGTTTGAATGTCTACTTTACATGCTTTAACTTTGTAATTTGAACAACTATTTCCAAGAAGTCAGTATGTAATTAGTCAAGTAATAATTTCTTAGGTTTTATTGTTGTACTTTTCCTTTTTTCCTTGGAATGCTGTATGGTTGCTACCCTTTATTCTGTTTTGTTTTTTCCTCTTTAAATAAAATTATAAAAAAAAAATGCTACATTGCTGTCCTTGAAGATGAAGGATGGAGCTACAAGCCAAAGAATGCAGATGACTTCTAGAAGCAAGAAAAGATGAAAAACAGATTGTCCCTAGCAACCTGCCAACATTTCAACTGTAACTCAGTGAGACCTGTGTTAAACTTCTAACCTATGGAACAATAAAATGATAAAACTGTTGGTGTAAGTTACCATGTTTATGATGATTGTTACAACAGAAATATAAAACTAACACATAACATATATTGTTCTAACAACTCAGTGAAAAGGTAAATAACCCAATATAAAAATGGGCAAAAGTTTTGAATAGCCATTTCAGTGAAGACACACAACTAGCCAACAAGCACAAGGATTGAGGCCCAACATCCTTAGCCTTTAGAAAAGGTACACCAAAACCACAATGAGATGCCATCTTACATTCCCTAGGATGATTGTAATCAAACCACATACAGAGCTGGGGTGTAGTTCAGTGACTGATCACTTGTCCTGGGGGTTCCACCCCAGCACCACATTATATAAAAACAGAAAAGAAATACACTCATAAGTTTTGGTGGGGATCTGAAGGAACTGGAGAGCTCTTACATTTCTTCTGAGAATCAAAATAGTGCAGCCAGTTTGGAAAACAACCTGGCACTGTCTTAAAATGTTAAATATAGGATAGATGATAAATATAGAGGATGCAGTAACTATGAGTATATAAATATATGATCCAGAAATTCCACTCCTAGGTATCAACCTGTGAGAAATGAAAACACATGTCCATACACAGGCCTCTATGTGAATATTTACAGCAACATTATTAATGGCCAATGAGTAGAAATAACCTTTTCTGGCTTATAGACTGGCGAATGGATAAACAAAATAAAATGTAATGTATAAATAATAAGAAACAATGTGCTAATATATGGTATAACATGGATAATCCTCAAAGATGTGTGAATGAAAGAAGCCAGTTACAAAGGACTGCACAGCATAAGAGTCCATTTAAATAAAAATGTCTGGAATTGGCAAATCTATACCAGTAGGGATGGGGCTTGGCTAACATTATAGTATTTCTTAATGTAACAAAAGTGTTTTGCAATTAGATTTTGAAGACAGTTGTACAGCTCTGTAAACTATGCTAAAAATACTGTATTGTGTAAATCATACCTCAATAAAACTAAGGAAGAAGAGAAGGTGCAGAGTTGTCCAGTCTGCTGCTTCCAGCCTTCCAGGAGGCGAGGTGTAAATCTTCACCACAGGATCCCATGCTTTGAGAATGCACATTCATATGGAACTGACTGGGTTCCTTCTTGCCTGATAAAATACAGAACTTTCTTATATTCCAGTAGCCTAGCGCATGGGACAGGCTCAGTTAGAGCTTCCCAAAGAGGAAAGGAGACTCTTTGGGGGAAAGCCTCCCAAGACAGATGAAGTTGGGAGTGAATTTGGCAAGAAGAAACATTAACGCTGCGTGATCCACAATTTCCAGCCCCCAAATAGGTCACATATACAACATACTCAGAAAACAGTGGGACAAATTATATGAAACCAGGACCAGCCTGGTTTGATGAGTACAGCCACATTAATGTCTGCCTTCATTCTACCATCTATGGGTTCAAAGAAGAAAATCTAGGGCCAGGGATATAACCCAGCAGCATATGTGCCTGCCTGGCAAGCACAAGGTCATGAGTTTGATCCCTGGTACCAAAAAGAAGAAAAGAGGAAGAGGAAGAGGAAAAGGAAGAAGAGGAAGAAGAAGAAGAGGAGGAGGAGGAGGAGGAGGAGGAGGAGGAGGAGGAGGAGGAGGAGGAAATCTAGGCCTGTGGCTGCTAGTTCTAAAGTGCTTAGCACCGTGGCCAGCATGTGGGTGACAGGTACAGCTTAACAAATGGCATCATCTAAGCAGATAGGAAACTCATGCAGAAGTCAGCCCATCCTGCAAGCCAGAGCCTGAGCTGCTTGCAACCTGAGTGCGTGAAACTCATCCCCATTCATCTAGCTTCACACCTGAGAGAGAGAAGGTGCTGTAACAAGCTCGTTGATATATATGCATCTACAATCTGGTTATGAGGTTATCAAGCAAAAAAGAGGCCCTGGGGGAATGCATATGCTTTTTTCATAGAGGAAGCTGTGAGTAAATGGCTGGAATTTATCTTGAAGGAGATAATAGAAATACTTCTTTTAAATGTGGAAAAAACAATATTTCCCCCCGGAGCATTAACGCCTTTGCAGGTTTAATCATGTTTCTCATTAATGGGCCTCCTGGCCAGATTCATCTCAGGTCCGCAGACAAGAAGGGAGGTAGATCTGCCTGGTCAGTGGTTTTAATACGAGCCAAGTAGGAAAAGAGGGCTGGGGAACATCTGCCACCCCAAACTGGGCCTCTGTTTCTACCCAGACTCGAAGCTTCTTGGAGAATGGCCCCAGGGGACATTCTGCTTGGGATCTCGGGGAAATTGGAAGTCACTGCTTCAAAGTCTGTCCTCTGGGATCTCTCTGTGCTGTCCCTGTGTTGGTGAGGAACCTCAGCCTCTTTGCCTCCATAAATGTAAATAGTAAGTGTATTTACACCACTGATCTGTTTATGTAAGAACCGGCTCTGTGAGCTGAGACAGACAGTTGATGAGATAAGGCATATGGGAGTCTTGGGGTGAACAAAGATGTACTAGAGGGAAGAGGGGAGGAGGTAGCAGAGAGAAGCATTTATGAAAAACATTCAAGTGCCAGGCGCATTCTTTTAGGTTATTTCACTAAATTATTTTCTAAAAAAAAAAAAAAAAAACAACTCATGGAATGTGCATTTTTCTCCACTTACATATGCAGAAGCCAAGGCTTGAGAAGCACATAGTATATTCCACCCAGTTTGCAAATAGCAATACAGGACACGAACCGGGTCTGTTTGACTCCAAACCCACAGCGGGCCAGGAATGCTTGTGTAATGAAAATGCCCAGGGCTTGAGCTGGGCTCATTTTCTGTAGCTGCAGGTACACAAGAATGTGCCCTCTTGGGTTTGTCCCCTCGCAGCAGTCCTAGTGTCTACCATAGTGTCACTTAGAAATCCCAACTTCCTGCCAGCCCGATCTAGTGCTCTCAAATGGCCTTTTCCTTTTTCCTGGAAAGGAAGGGGTTCTGTTCTTGTCTCAGCCATCACCTCATTTTCTAAGTATTTTCTGTCCTGACTCAGATCTTAACATCTCTGAGACTCGGTCTTTAAATTAGAAACTGGATGATTTTGATGGTTTTGAACTTATTTTACTATGACTCACAGTAAGAAAAAAATATTTTCTCATAACTTACTTTGCATGTAAATGTTTTTTCCACAAACAATACTTATTCTCACTCTATTGGATGCACCCTATTAGCTTTCTATTTCATTCCTTCTTCTGTTTGTTGGTTTTAACACTGGTCACAGCTCATTAATTGATTTCACAACCCTAATAGGTCGTGACCCACAGTTTGAAAGCTCCTTCTAGATGCTCTCTAATGACCATTCCAGCTGTGACACTTGATGGATCTTTACCCAGTCTTTCCCTTCTCTAGAGGAGCCCCTGAGAGCTGATGAGCTCCTACTGTGTCTGCTCTCCTCCTCTCAAGCTCCCTCTGACAACCTGTCCCACCACTTAGCTTCATTAATTCCCTGAAGCTGTCCAGTTCGGTCCAGGCCACACCCCTTGCTGGAACAAGGACTTCAGCCTACTTAATCTGTCCAGAGCTTTCCATGCTGCCATCTGCAGTCTTCCGCAGCAGTGGTCAGTGGTCAGGCAGCCCCCAGCCCTCTGCTCACTGTTCACCTGATATAGGCCAACCAGCTCCCCAGAAGAGCTGGGCTCTGCTACCTGCCCCTCTGCATCCAGCACTGTTTGCTTTTGCTAGCTGTTAGCACTCCCCCTAAGCCTATCTTTCATGTCTGTTTGTGTACAGCAGGGTCAGGAATGTGTTTGGGGATGAGGGACAGGTAAAAATCAGTCAATTTTGATCTGTCTTATCCATGCACAGCCATCAGAATCCTTATTCCCAAGGAGGCAGACATTCTACCATGTGCAAGTTTTAATTGGACAAACCAAATGTGTGCCATTAAAGCTGTGTCTGTCTTCCAGTCTCAAGAGGGGACTTTTGACTCTTCCTATCAAAGATACCCCTGGATCTGTGACATGGTAACCAGGAGTCTCATGGATGCGTGAGCTAGGGACGCGGGAAGTTAGAGAGGCTTGTGGCCTCCTTAGCAATGAATATATAAGAATTTGTCTTGAGTAGTGTGACTTGAAACTTAGGGTGGCAGAAAGCAGCCTCTCATCCCAGAGGAACACCTGTAAGCAAAATTTTGGTTAGAGATTTCTAATGGCTATTAATTACCGTGCTGAATTTAGGTAGAGAGGAAAGATGGGAAATGATAGCTAGATGGCAGCTGATGGATATTAAATAATAGATAGTAGCTGTTAGATGGTAGGTAACTGTAGATAGAGAATAAAAGGAAGCTCACAGATTGTAGCACATGGCTGATAATAGACAGTAGCTGATAGTAGATCACAGATAACAAATGAAAGATACTGGATAATGGTTGAAGATAATAGAAGCTGATAGTAGATAATAGTAGAGAGTTGATAAGAGTAGCTAATAATGGATAATAAGAGCTAGATGATAATAGTAGCTAATGGTGGCTAATAGTCAGTAAGTGATAATAGTTGCTAATAGAGGGCAGTGCTAATAGCAGGTAATGGTGGCTGGCTATAGATCAGAGCTGAGAGCTCATAGAGAGCGGCCTGAAAGACCACTAAATACAGAACATCTCCTATTACCAACTATATAGTAACGATGGTGTTAGGACACACTTTGGAATCCTTTTGTAAGCCTGTCCTAAAATCTCTGGAACCCATGACACAGGAAGCAGGAGACGCAGTCTTGTCTTCAGTTAACTTCCTTTGTCAGCTACCTGCCGAATGTTCGATCCACCACATAACCTAGGATTCCTTATCTCTGTGAGAGGGCGCACCCTGAGCCCCTGCTCAACCCACAGTGTGGGGTGAAAAGAGGATCTACCATAGGAGTAAGCACCATTTCAAAGTGCGATATAACAGGCAGGTCAGGACAACAGGCAAAGGCCTTGCCATGGAAGATAGACCCTTGGCACTAGGAGGTGGACAGAGAAGATGACTATGTTTTCTGTCCTCAAGACCAGAAGGTTTGCCCAGAGTCAGGGATTGCATGCGGCTGATGGGCGTGGCCAGCTGCCCGGGCACCGCATCACCCTTTCTTGGTCTTTCATGTGCTCTTAATCTGGCTTGTTCCCAAACACGCCAGATTCATTCCCATCACTAGGCCCTTCCACTTGAGGTCTCCTCTTCGCAGGTCCCCCCATATCCACATCCCTGAGCTGAGTGCATGGCCAGCTCCTTCTCCCAGCTAATGTCTTCCCTGGGAAGCCTGGTTCTCCTCCCTGCAAACTCTGGGTCACATCACCGTTTGATTTTCTTGTAGCATTTAACTGCACTTCAAGTCATCTTCTGTATCCAGTTAAGTTGTATAGTGTCTCTCTACCCTAAATGTGATTTACATGAAGTCAGGGCCCCTGGTGGTTTCCCCAGCCCCTGTAAGAGTTCCTGGCACACACTGGCACCTCCGTGACTATCTGTTGAATGAAACAGTGAGTGGAAAAACGTGTGTCCCATCTGCTGCACGATGATAGCTATGGAGCTAGACAGACCAGAACTCTGTAACCTCTCCACTGCTAACTGGTTCGGAGATGTCAGACAAGTTCTTTAACTTCTCCTGTTATCCTTAGCTTACCCAGCTGCATACAACAGAATGATGTGAGCTCTATGATCCAGAAAATTATGAAATACCTCTGCACTTGTGTATTCCCAAAAATGGCCAAAGTGTTACAGGCAACTGAGTTAGACAGAAACAGTCAGACAGGGCTAGGTCCTCCAAAGAGCCAGTGCAGAACCCCAGACACCATGCAACTGTAGGGAAGGCAGACACCTCTGGGCCAGGCCTCAAGACAAAAGATCAAACAAATGTACCCACACCCTAAGGACTGATATTCTAAATAGGTCTCTATCACCTTGAAGAAGCCAGGAGTCACCATTCCAACCCCCTATGGGAAAAGTCACTGCTCTTTAAGCATGTCCGCTTCTACATGACTTGCTTCTCCATTTGTTCCCAATTTAAATCTAAATTTTACCTAATCTTACTGGTTGACCATAGTTCTGTCCCACCTCATGCCTACCTTACGAGTTCCCTTGTTTTCCGCACCTTGGAGCCATCTCACCTCATGGTTTTACTCTATAAAATCCCTGGGAAAGACAAAGACTAAGCCTTCTTTTTCTCAGTAAATACATTCTGCTCTTAACCTCCACTGTTCCTAAAATTCATTCTTCAATTTCAGAGAACACGAACTCACCCCAGACATATACTAGATTGGGAGTTTCATTCCCCTGTATCATGGACCATTCTGCTTCCCTGGATCCCAGGAAAGATCCACCTCCACTTTTCCTCAGTCTATCCTTCCCAAGACTCCCACAAGACTCCCCAGTGGGTCCCTTGTTTACCTGCTTCTATAAAACCACAGGCCCCTTTCTTTTCTTTGAGATGCTTCCCATTAATGAACGTTTTCCACATTGCAAATAGCCTTAATAAAATCATCTCTTTAATTAACTGGCATATTCTATTTTCCACAATATTTTTCCCCTTGCAGAGCTAATGTGAGGATTAAATGAAGTAACATGTGGAATTTGTAAATATAGCACCTTCAATGTAATTTTCCTCTGTGGGATTTAAATGATCTCCAATGATTCTTTGGATTGAAGCAGAGTATTGGTCCACCCACAGGTCACAGAAAAATCAGCCACAAAACGTAATCATAGTTACTCGAGACGCCAACTCCCTATTACCTGTGCTCCCATGCAAAAAAGAAGAGGAAAATACCTACTCTAATTTTATTTTGTATCCATGTATCCTTATATTTCTACATATTACATACCTCTCATTCTTTCTCTCTCTGTCTATATATATGTATATGTATATGTATATGTATACGTATATCCTTCTATATAACCACAGATACATCCATATATGTCTTCATACATATATATTTCTGTCATATATATATGGATATATATTTGTAGGTATTTGTAGGCATATCCATATGATATGCATTAGTATGTAAATATAGTACATAAGATATACTATAATATTAGGAACCATCTTAGTCTCTTCTCTTCATCATGTGACAACATTATGTGTTACTAATATTATTCCCAGTTTCAAATGTAGAAACAGTCTCACAAAAGGTGATTCATTCACCCAAAGTCATAAAACTAGGACCAAAGCTTACATTTGAACTCAGGGCTGTTGGACTCCAAAGCTCATGCACTTTTCCTCTCTACCATTATTTGCCCAATATTATTCATTTAAAATATATTTTAAGTGCCTGCTTTGCAGTTGTCATACACAGAATAAAGATGAGTGTTTATATAAACAGTCCCCTCAGAAGCATCCTGGTGTGCTCTCTGAGGCCAGACTGGGATTCTGGGAATGATGACGCGATCACACAAGACAGAGTTCACAAGGGAGCCGCTAGAGGGTGCTCAGTGGTAGAGCGTTTGCCTAGCAAGTGTGAGGCCCAGGGTGTGATCCCTAGCACTAAAAAAAAAGAAAAAGAAAAAGAAAAAAAACCCTCAAGGGATAAAGTCAGGGAAGGGCAAGAAAAGAACTCAAGGAAGAGAGTCAGAGAAGGGCAAGGTCACTGTGCCCAAGGAGGCGGGCACTGAGACGGATACATGATTCAATTAATGTTTACAGGGCAAGATAGGACTTCCTTGACCTTTTGTGACAGTTCATTCCAACATCTCTGGCTGTTTTGCTGGATCAGGGTGGGAGTGGGGAAGGTCATCCCACCCTGGGTGGACTTCTCTCCATGCAGCCACCACTGCCACCACTGCCACCACTGCAGAGAGCTGGTTTGCCTCCTAGGGGCAGCACCTTCAGCTAAGAGCTCTGATCCTTTTCAGATAGCCCGGTTCCTTCCAGCTCCCCACGTGTCTCCCAAGAACAGTCCTAAGAGCTGAAGGTTTTTAAGTTATGGAAATTAAGGAGCAGGCATATCCCTTAATTCCCCGAATGGCGCAATGGCCATTAACCAATTAATGGCTGGGTGGGTTCCAGAAAGTACCAGGGTAATTATTAGATGGTAATTGCCATATCATTAGAAGGTAAATATAGGGTCGGACTGTCATCCACCCAGGAGAGGGCAACTGGGAATTCATTTTATTCCTATTAAGCATAATTATTCCCCCGTCTCTGGGAACCTCTGATTCCCAGTGTAATTATATAGTATTCTCCAACTCCAGCCATGAAAGAACGGGGTTCAAAAACAGACAGTGTGGGACAACCTAGAAAGGTGTAGGGCAGAGGTTTGAAACTTGCAGAAGCACTGGGGTTTAGATGCTAACTAAGCTGGGTGTATCCAAAGACAAAAGGGTTCAATAAGGGAAAGGAAGACAGACGCGAGTTTCACTGCAATTTAATAGAACACACTTCTCTCTCTAGAAAACAAATTACACAGTCCTTCATTATTCTAAATTTCCCAGAGATAGTATCATTCACTAACTCGTTCCATCCAGAGCTGTTGAATGAGCATTTCTGAGTGTCAGGTACTATGCACAACACGGAGGTAGAAAGCAAAATAAAACAAGACACCTGTTTTTAAAAATCTGAGTAGCAATAAGGAGCACACTAACTTCATTTCTCATTTTACAGGTAGGGAAACTGAGGTTCCCTGTTTAAACACCTTGTATAACTTCTCCAAAATATGGTATTAACCATCTAAACAATAGAAGATCATCTACAATGCTAACTAGCCTGACAGAAGCCATGCAGGTGTGACAATTGGGACACAAATTTGATAAAGAGTCTGTAAGTGCTGTGAGGTGCGAGCAGTGGGAAGTATTGTTTTCAGCCATGGAAGGTGTTCGGCTCTGACCGGGCGCACTCCGGGAGATCCAGAGTCACCACCTTTCATGCTAAGCCACGTTAATATCGTATATCACCTTACAGAGAACTTGACTGTAATAAACATTTACACCAAAAATATTTCCTATAAATCAAGTAACAAATACCCAGTTTATCTGAGACTTGCTCTGTATCTGGGAGTCTGATCATTAAATCAAGTATTATAATTTGCCTCAGAAATGTTTTGCCAAAAGGTTAAAATATACATACTTGCAGCTCATCGGTCTCATGGGTTGGTGGGAAGCCCTTTTTTCTTTTTCTTCTCTATTAACCAAAATTTTCTCAAGGTCCCAGGACCTGAATTGGAGAAGGTGGTTGTTTAGCTAAAAGAGTCAGGGGATTAACAAGATCAGAGGTCTTTAGCTACTGATCAGTGATATGATAGACAGGGAAAGAGTGAGAGAGGGATTATAAAAACAATAAAAACAGTACACTGAGGAGTACTTTCATAAACCTGTTACATGCTAGGCACTGAGGGAGCTCTGGGGACAAAATGAATAAGATGGCCACGAGCTCTACCTCTGTGAACTTTATAGTTGAACAAGTCCAGGAACATTTATCTCCAGCATCACATGTAGTCCTCACCACCTGGAAGGGTTTTTCATTTTGTTGACGACACTAATGAACTATTCACCTCTCCATAGCTACAACCGGCACGGGAGGGATTTCAACCCACATGTATCAGGTTTCAAACCCACGACCCTCCTACCGCCCCACATCCCTCTCTATGTACAAAGAAATGTGGGTCTTTAAACAATGAGCAACGCTTTACCTCGATTCCCAGGTGGCCTTGTAAGTGTAATGCATTGTCTTCTGTCTGCCTGGCCTGCCAATAACCACTCTTCAATTGTGTATTTATTATCTTTGTGGCACACAGTTACCATAGCAGTAAAATTTATGCTGAAGAATACCGTTCTACTATGATTTTCAACGACTAATAGCGTGACTATTTTTGTATGTTTTAAAGCCATAGCAATAAAATAGGCTCCCAACAATACTCCTGCAGTTTTTTATGTCTTTAAAATTTACTGGAAGTGATAACTATAATAACAGGATGCCTGTAAACATACAAATGGCTTTTCCGGAACACAGAGGAGTGTTGGCTTCTATCACGGTAGGGCCCACAGGGTGAGAGATTAGAAGGAAAAGGTTGAGAATTGCTGTAAACCTGGAGGTCCAGAGAGGTCTGGACCACATGTATCCAAATTTTGATGTTTAACTATAGGAAGTATAAAGACTGTTCCTCCTCACTGCCCGGAGTAACCAAGGAAGTCACTTCTGAAGAGAACAACCAAGGAACAGCTGGATATACCAAGTCCAGGGTTCAAGGGCAAGCTGGAGGGCAAAAGCAGACAAAGGAAAAAAACAAAGACATGACCACCTGAAATATGAGCAGTTTCAGATGTCCTTCCCGGGGATCTCAATCTGGGGTTTTAGAATTTGGCCTGGAATTATCACTGTGTCACTGGGCTAGGACACAGCCCCAGAAGAGCCATGACAAACTGTTACCATTGATATAATTCATTACCATTCTACCATTCATTACCATTACCATTACCATTACCATTCTATCAGAAGTTAATTTATCACTCTAGCTATCTTTAAGAGCATCACTCTCATGGAAGAATTTTCCAGATAGAGAAAATTTGGTGGAGATTAGAGAATGACTAACCTAAAGAATGACTGAGAGACTAGAACAGACACAGGGCCTGCCGGGCCACATGAGAGAGAAAAAGCCTGGGGAAAAGACTAGTAGGAGAGAAAACAGGAGGCCAAGTTCAAAAAAAGTGGAAGAAAGGGCCTGGGATTTAGCTCGGCGTCGTAAGTGACTGCCTGGCAAGCACAAGGTCATGAGTACAATCCCTGGTACCAAAGTGAAAAAAAAGTGGAAGAAGAAGTGGAAAGATTCTAACTTTTCTCACCAGAGACAAAGACTTCAGTGCAGGACTGGTGGAGGGAGAAGAGGTGAGTGCCCACTGGAATACCTCTGGGCACTGACATCACTACAGTCCTTAATGCTTGATTGGAGAGCCAGGCATGTATCACAAGGAACCATCCACATCCAAAGTGTCAGAGAAAAGTGTTCAAGGAAAAGAGTCAGAGGAAAGAGACAGCCTTAAAAGGAAAGAGGTTCAGAATCCCAAAGGGTCTAAGGACAGAGTAGCCAAAAATTTAGGTCATAACGAATAAGTCAGCCAACCTGATTGACATGGTCATCCGAGCCAAGACAAGGTAAGTGAGCAGGCTGTGAGGACAGAATTTGCCAGGCAGTACGTATTCTCCACCAGTCTCTCCTTACAGGCAACTGATAGGCCAGGATTCAGACACAGCTTTCTACTTGTATAGTGAGACACAATATTTACATAAGGGGGCAAGAGGTTACCCCATGGAGATCTTTACTCAGGCTGTTTCAACACAGAAAGGGGTGCAAAGCAAAGAGGTGAAGACTGGGGATGTTTGCAGCCTCTGCCTTCACTAGTATGTAATCTACGAAGGTAAGTGTGCAGTGCATGTGCTCACCACGGCCCCGCTCCCAGCTTCCTGCAGTTTGCCCATATGATCTTCATCCTCACCTGAAGCTGTCTAAACCCACCTCAGCAGCCTTCAACCCCAAGTCTTATATCCATGACGGGTCTTCAGATCACTGGAAAGAGGCCAGGCCCCAAGCCTTCTCTAAAGGCACTCTCAGGAGCCTGGCTTAGCTGAGCTGGGTCCTAGCAGCGCACTCGCCACCTCCTGTCACTGCAGCAGTGTAGGACGTCAGGTTTGGTTAAATTGAGCCCAAAGTTCGAAGAGCATAGGGACCAGGCAGGGAGCTACTGGACAGGTTGTTTTCAAGGGTAGAAGCAGACACAGCAGGAGCTGAGCAACAGAGAAGTGAGTCAATGCCTACACTGCTGAAGGCTTCCAAAAAAAATCAGAGGTCACCACTGAGTTCCCTTGGTGACATAGAGGTACATTTTTGAGTGCACACTTTCACCTGCTGCTGGACTGGTCCAGGAAGGCAATGACCAAGTAGTTCTTTGCAGCTCCAGGTGGGAAAAAAATAAATGATCAATATTTTTATGGTATAACTTTTTTTTTTTTTTTTTTTTTTTTTTTTGTCTTTTTGAGACAGGGTCTTGCTATGCAGTTCAGGCTAGCTTTGAGCTCACTTTGCAGCCCAGACTGGTCTTGAGCCCACAACAATCCTCCTGCCTCAGCCTCCTGAGTACTGGGATTACAGGCATGCACCACCATCCCCAGCTTTATGGTATAACATTTTAAAGTCTTTTTTAAATTCTATTTTTCATTAGTATATATTTGCAATACATGATGTTTACATTCTTTGGATGGAGTTGGTATGTGTACTTAACACATCCTGATTCCTCATTTCCTCCCCTTTCCCATCATCCATCTCTTCATCTCCTTCCTTTCTGAGAAAGTTCTATCTCCCTACTTCCTATTATCTTTTATTTTGCTCTTTATTTATAATTTGGATTTCTCGTATAAGAGAAACCATGTGACATTTAAATTTGTATGTCTGATTTATTTCACTTAATATTATGATATCAATGTGCATCCACTTCCTTACAAATGACTCAAGTTAATTTTTCTTTATGACAGAATAGTACTCTGTTGTATGTAAAGACCACATTTTCTTTTCGCATTCACCTACTGATGGACATAGATGTGGCTTCCAAGGTTTAGCTATTGTGAATTATGCAGCTATAAACATAAGTATGCATGCATCACTTTAATATGATGTCTTTTTTCTGGGGATATTCCTAGAAGGGGAATAATTGGGTTAGATCGAATTTCTAGTTTTAATTTTTTGAGGTCTCTCCACACCGATTTCCATTGTGGTCAGTTTTTAACAGCACCTCCCCTCCCCAACACTTTGTTAGTATTCTCTACAGATGGTCCAAATCCAAACCAGAATTCCCCACCTCCTTCTCTGTCTTCATATCTTATCCATTCTTTAGCCTAGTTCAAGTCCTACCCCTCCATGAAACCGCCTCAAAGTTCTCAAACGAGGGACAGTTCTTCCCTTTCAGATTCATGTTGCCTGTCTCCACAGATGCCTCTGTCATGGCCTAACCTGTCTAAAGCTGGTTCACTCTTCATGTCCTATTATCACAACAGACATATAGGCTTCTGGTGATCAAGAAATACCTGCCATACATTGCTCTAGTATCCCTTACCAAAGTCTTGTAATAGTTAACTTCAGCTCAACTTGACTGGACTAAGGGATGCCCAATGGGTCATAAAGAACAATTTTAGGGTGTGTCTGTGAGATTGCCTCAAGGAAAGACTAACATTTGAATAAGTGGGCTGAGTATGGAAGATCAGCCTCACAGATGTGGCTGGGCATCACCTAGTCACTGAAGGCTTGTACAGAACGAAAAGGCCGAACGGCAGTTTGAGTCTTTCCTTTTGAGCTGATAGATCCATATTGTCCTGCTCCTTGATCTCAGACTTTCAGACTGAGATCGAACTACACCACTAGCTTTCCTGATTCTCCAGCTACAGGTGACAGACAGGTTACGAGATTCCTTGGCCTCCGTAATCATGTGAGACAATTGCTGTACTACACACACACACATACACACACTCCCTATTGGTTCTTTTTCTCTGCAGAACATTAACTAATACAGTGCTCAATCAAAACTTCTCTATTAACCAGTATCAATAAGAACGGTGATTTTTTCTTTTTTACAGGATCCTACAGAGAAGACATTTCTAACCGGTCAAGTTCTGATTCTTTTCAGCTAGGAGAGCTCAAACTATTTAGCTTCTCTAAATTTTCTTTGATCCTTATGGGTTCAATAAAGACACTGAACCCTACCTCATGGTGTTTTGAGCCTACTAAAACAATGAGTGCTAAAGGTTTCATGCAATAATAAACACGTAACAGATGCTTGAACTGTGTTTGGCTTGTCCCACTGACCCTGGACATTTGTTCAGGGCTTTCTATTTCAGAAAGCTGTTTCTCATTACATCATCTTTCATGGCCCTTGTAAAAATCCCCTGAGGTATGTTTTTTACTATGCCCACTCTACAGGTGAAGAAATTGAGATCTTAGAGGGGTTGTGTATGTCTAATCAAGATGGCACAAGTAATGAATTCCAGAAATGGTTTTCTAACAAGGTCCATCTGACTTCAAAGTCCAGGCTGTTGGACTCTGACCACAAAGTCAAGGCAGTGCCTAGAGGTGATGCCTGTTAGGTGCAGTCTTAGGTTTGTGTGTGTGCAAGAGATGAGATCAGAGAGGTAGGCAGAAAGCCAAGCCAGCAAGAAGGGAGCAGCCTTCTCACACTAACACACAATCCTGTGGCAGTAAGAGTACCGGGCTAGCAAGACCCGGGTATGTCCAGCATCCTGCATGAGGGAACATGGTTGGTTTTGCTTTAGTCAGGATGCTGAGGAATTCGCCTGGCAGGCAGGCAGTCGCCATGGTAATAGCAACAGAAAAGGCACTAAACAGTGAGTTCTGCCTGGCCCAGCCCTTCTGCTAAAAGAGAAACAAGACTTCCTCAGTTTTCCCTGAACCCCACACCTCACGCCACCTCCCTTTTCCAAATTCTGGTAACATCATCAAAGGCCATGGAGGAGGGCCAGAGTAAGTGGGGGAAACTGTCATCAGTGGACACCAGCTACGCATTGAGCATTGTGCTGATTTATTAGGTCTAGCTTCACCTTCAATACACACAACATCCCTGATGAGGAAAGATTACTGTCCCATTTTATGGATAAAGACAATGAAGACTTAGAGAGATAAGCACAAACCAATGTTTAGCTAAAGTAAAATTTGGGCCCAGGCCTTTGTGGTTCTAGGGCTGAAGATGTAGCTCAGTTGTAGAGCACCTGCCTAGCACGCACAAGAGGCCCAACGTGCATGCACGCACACACACACACACACACACATATACAACTATGACTTTGTCTTAGATACCTATTTTTGGATTGGGTGTTTGAGTTTTGGGAACCTAATTTTTAAAATTCTTTATATGTTCTAGATAGAAACTCTTTGTTGGGAGACAGTTGTCTAAGATATTGTATCTTTTTTTCTTTTCCTATTTTTAAATTTATTTTAAAGAGGATAAAGCCAAGGCAAATAAAACAATAAAACCAATCAAAACAAACCAGTGTAAGTGATATAGGACTTCAAAACATTACAAAATCAACAATGGCTACCATAATGCTTTTTGTTGTCTTCAAAATACTTGCAGATATCTTTGAACATAGTAAAAATCAAATGGAACAGAATAGAATAGAAATGATAAAAACACAGCAATGAATGCAATAAACAATTCCAAAACAAGACAATAGTAAATCCAAAATGGCTACCACAATACATCTTGCTATTTTTGAAACAGCTACTCCTGCCACTGGATTTAACATAATCAAACAAAAGAGAATAAAACCCAACCCCATAAAACAATGGAAATGATAAACAAGACAATAGGGAATCAACAATGGCTACCGCCTTCAGAAGGAGATCT
>PVJX010039517.1:0-15694 GCA_004027295.1 Dolichotis patagonum
AAGGAATTTACACTCATTCTTTGGGGGGGGGGGTTACCAGGAATCTAAGTTGGAACCTTGCACTTGCCGGGCAGGCACTTACGCTGCTGAGCTATATCCCCAGCTACCCATTCAACTTTTGACTGAGAATATTTGGGTAAAATATGATCAAGGGACACTTCCCAGCTCATGGGGGCCTGCAAGGAGGGCCTCTAAGCAGTTTCTCTTGCATCTGTATCAGCCAGTTGATTAAGACATTTTGTCAACCCTTGTTGGGTGCCTCCTATGGTGAATTACCACCACCTTGGAGAGCATATAGACAGATGATAAAAGTTTATCAATCTCTTTATGATACTTTATAGGGGAATCTATTGGCTGTTAGATAATTCCCTTCTTTCCATATAGCTGCATGAGCATGCAGTACTAGGAAAGTGTACTTTGAATCAGTATACTGACTTTCTGTCCTTCACTGAGTAGCAAAGCCCTTGTCAGAACTATGAGTTCTGCTAGCTGGGCACTAGTCTCAAGGGCAAGTGGGAAGCTTTCAACTGTTTGATGTAGAGTCACTACTGAATACCCTTGCTTTCTTGTCCCACTTTCAGTGAAGGAATTCTATCACAGAAGAAGGTCAAATCAGAGTTGGTAAGCAGTGTGTCTAACAAGTCTTCTCTGGCTACCTTCTGTCATCTCTTTCAGCCCTGATTTCCTCCTTTTCTGGTAGAAAGGTGGCAGGGTAGGAGGAAGAGCATGACTTTATTTGAATGGCTCCTCATTCTAGAAGTAGGGCCTGGTATTTAAGAAGTCAGTTGTCTGATGCCATAGGCTGCCTTTGGAAGAAACACATCTGCCACACTGTGAGATGCACACATTGTGACATCTTTGCCTAAAGTCAGCTTGGATGCCTCTGGTACCAAGAGAGCAACAGCAGCCACAGCTCTAAGACACTAGGCCACTCCTTTGCTACAGTGTCTAATTCATGACCCAGATGCCCTATAAACTGTTGAGCAGACTCTCGATCCTGCATAAGCCTCCCAAAGCCGTCCCCTGCATTTCATCAATGCATAGATTGAAGCAGTGTCACGTCAGTAGGTTCAGTGCTGGAGCATCTAGAAGTGCTTATTCAAACGTTTGGAATGCAGTTTGGGAATCTGCCTTTTGGACTTCCTTTATAAGCTATTAGAGGGACTATGCAATCTCACCATATGCTGCTATCTAAAGGTGACAAAACTTGTAATTCATAGGACTCCCCTTAGCTATTTAGGGTCTTTGTCGGCAGAAAGGAGAGTACTGGTTTAATTCTCTCTTTTCCCTAGGCTTTGAGTTCCCTTAGATATAATAAAACCTAAGTATTTTGCATCAAGTTTGCAAAGTTGTGCTTTACACCTAGAGATCTTATCATCTCTGTCTGCTAGAAAATTTAAATAAAATAAGACATCTCTCTACTTCCAGGCATAATCAAAAAAGAATGGGAGAAGAGAAAACCATCCCAGTTACAGCCCAAGGGTTATGAGAAGAGTTACCTTCTCTCTGGTGACTTCTTTCACTGAAGTATGATGGCGAAAGGAAGGCTAGAGAGACACATGTCAGTGTTCAGGAATAGGCTGGTTTTTTCCCTATCAAAAACAGAACACATGGGTGTCAGGCAATAATTTGGACCCCCAGCCAAAGTACGGTTTGTGGCAGGTCCACTGGTTCACGGGCCCAGAGCAGTCATCTTTCCTATTCAAGATGTATAATTAGTATAAATAACATGGGTTTTGATCTTTGGGTAAGTGCTATCATAATACAGAAAGTCAAACAGAAATTTCAGAAATTGCTACTTACTACTTACAGTAAGTAAAACAAAAATGATATTATATGAGAGGAGTAGAGATTAAAGATTCAGATCTCTATCAGATCTTTTCTATCAAGCACCTACAAAAACTGAATGAATTTTGGAGACTATAAACTGCTGTAAGGGAAAACCAAGAAGAGGCCCTGATCACATCATCTCTGCTATGCCAGACATTGTACCATCACTGGAGTAGATGAACATGGCCTTGGGGGGTATGGCTTGCAACCACTGATTTGACAAATGAAGACTTTTCAATTCTCAACAGAAAAGGCTATCAGGAGAAGTTTGTATTCAAATAAAATAAAAGATATTATACACTCAAGTTTTGTTCACTTTCACTGTCTCATTTCTCTCTCTCACTCTGACTTCTATCATACTATAAGCCCAAGAATCTCGACTGTCAGGATAATATGAAAAATATTACATAGACCTATTAATTTGGTGACACAATAAACAAGAGGTAACTATAACACTGAAAGTCTTGATAAGATATATGGGCTTCAAGGCGTGACAGTACATCATAAAAGATTAGAAGATGTGTCACTTCAGTCAAATTTTCAGAGGTCCTAGTTCAGACAATGCTAGATGTTCTCTCTCAAGTAAAAGACAACTTGCTATATATTACATTCCTACTAAAAACAAGTAAGCACAATGCTGGTAGACTTTTCACGGCCAGAAAGCAACATATTTCTGCTTTGGAATATCTCTTTGGCCCGTGAGAAAGAGCCCATGATCACAGGATTCACTGACTGAATCACATAGATGGAGGTTCTGGCCTGATAAGTATTGGGATGGTCTGCTGAAGAGGCAGCTGACCCTCTGCTCAGAGGCGGTAACAGGGTGCTGTCCTCCAGAACACTACTGCACACACTTTAAGGCAGAGACCTTTAGATGTCACTAGGATCCCAATCGGATGAATACATACATTGGCAAATCAAGTGGCTTTAGGTCTTGGCACTGAAAGGATTTTAAAAGACGGAGCCCTGACCAACACTTCACAAGGACAGATGGATGCATTTGGCTGGAGATAATGGTATCGCAGAACACAACTCTCCCTGAGAAAAATACCATGATAAAAACCTTTCAATACTTGGTGCCTTTGTATTGACAGCTCTGTATCTTCAAGCGCCACCAATGTTACCACTGGGGAGATGGAGACAGAGTGATAGCCTCAGGCACTTTTCTCTTCATAACTTGATAAGCCTTTTCTCAGTTGTGTATAAAGTGTAGTGCAAAAGCAGCTTCAAGTCTGCCATCCAACCAGATGGTTCATCCTAAATCCTCTCTAAATGAGATTATGAATCTGCCTTTGGCCATGAGAACCTTCAGGACAAGGAAGATTTTCAACCCAGGCAGGAGTAGAGATGACTCAGAAAATTGCACAACCATCTGAAACCCTGGAATACTCTACGTGGACACCCCAGGGTTGCATGTATTTTTCTCTCTCAGAAGCAGCTATAGGATATGACTAGGGAGAGATGGTGGCCCCATTGTATACTGAGAAGGCCCAGCTTACACAGGAAATTGTTATCTTACCTCCCTTTGGAAACAAAGGGAGAGCTTTGATGCAGAATTAAAAAAAAGAGTGGCCTTAGGGCCATATCTGGTGTATTTTCTTTGGTCCCAGTGCTGTTTTTGTTTCTAATTGAACCAGTATTCATATATTAGGAGAGTTCACAGGACATTACAAACCTACTGTTTCTCTGGTTGACTCACCCTACTTCCTGCAAGGATTTGAGCCCAACAGTGGCCACCCTCTTCCCATGAGACAAGCCTGCTCCCATCTACACTGTCCCGATCCTATTGATTTTCTCCCCATTGCAGAACCTGAGTGTTCTGTTGTTATAACACAGGCCTAACAAATATTTACCTATACCCATATTCCCACCAAGAATGGGAAAAAGAACACTACACTGAGAGGGCCAGAATCTCTAGACAAATATAAAGAGGCTCTGGTGCATTTTGCTCTGATAACAGCCCAGCTTCATTCAGTTTACATGTCTTTACGACCCCTGACCTATCAGTATTCATACCTCACTACTTCGGTTATACTAGTTCAGATACTCGGTCCCATCTAAAGCATCCATTACCATTCTTCTCCACTTAACCTTCCTCCAATTCTACATTTTCCCATTTTAAGCTTCATCTCAGATTGTGACCACCTGGACAGGTACCACAAAGAAGACCATTGCTGGGAAATGAGAAGGGGCTGCAGCAAGAACTTCAGCAGAAACAGCTGATCAAAAAGCACATGGTGCCATCTTATTTCAGCTGCCCCTCTTCTCCCCTGATTAACACACTCACACATCCAGCTGACATCATGCCTCATTTTATTAAAGATACTAAGAAATGGAATTTTAGTCAGCTCAGGAATTATCCTTTCTTTTCATTCGAATCCACTGGGGAGGGGGAAACAGTCCATGCAACTTGAGGACCTCTGCAGTGCCAGCTCTGTGAGAGAGATTCAGAGTTCACACTCTCCACTCGGGAGCAGCAGGCTGTTAGGGTACAGAAGAGAACTGTAACAGTTCCTTTGATAATTCAGCAGACCAGAGTGTACCACAGTGTGAGGTGGAGCTGGAACAGAGATGGGCATAGATCACCATTACAAGAGGTAGTATTTTATCATGGACATTGTTTAGAATCATAGCACAGTTCAATATTCACTAAATCAGTGTTTGCAACAATGCTTTTTATTTCATTTTGTTAGTGAAAAAGCACCTTCTGATGGCCTTTACCCATGGCAGCCATAACTATGTCCATGAATACCACCATCACCACTGCTACCTTAAAGTGCCCAGTTGCTCTCCACTCTCCATGATGGGCTTCCCTTCCTTCCATCGATCCTCCATGGCTAGCCTAGAGCCACATAGTTAAGCACACTATTAAACAAGACTTCCCTAACTTCCATGATTGATCCACATCCCTCCCCTAAGCTCTAGAAGGTTGTATAATCAAGTTCCCTAATCAATCGAGGCTTACCTAAGATGAGGAGACCGTTCCTAAGATCACACTTAGAAAGTGGTGAAGCACAGAGAAATTCAAGTTCATCAGGTTTCAACTACCTGTCCTTTTGCTTGTACTTGGAGCTTTGTTTCTTTCAGTCTCTTGGTTATCCCAGACTCTAGCCTTGGGTCTGTGGTGCATATTTAGTTGGCTCATGACTAGAGACCACTGGGAAACTTGTGTTTTTCTGATCAACTATATTTAGGATTCCCCTTCTTCCATGGGGGCATTTGCTTTGCCAAGGAAGACTCCCAACCACAGCTGATCCATTGCAAGGCCTTGGATCTTGGAAGTTTTGCTGCTTTTCTGTGAACAGGAACTGAAAAACAGGAAAATGCAAGTGCATGTTTGGGTGTTTTCACGTGCATGCTGTGTGTTTGTGTGTGCGTGTGCGTGTGTGTGTGTAGGGCTGAGGCTGTGAAGTGACATAGTGGTGCACAGAAGGGAAAGTCCTATCGGAATAGAGAAAGTAAGCAGAGAAATGAAGAAAATCGAGGAGTGGCAGATTCAGACTGGCTGCCGCTGTACTATAAACATCGCTTCCTGCCTGGAAGACCTTTCCCTGGGTTAATGTTTCCCTTTCCTGCCTGATGCTCTTCAGGAACAATTGCTTTGTTTGCTTCTTAAACAGTCAGTGCTTAGTGCAGTAATTAAAATTCAAATCATTACAGAATAAAGAGTCATATTGCTGGTCTTTCACTAGATCCTCTCTTCCCTGTCCCACAGACCCAGGACCTTAGAACACCAGCCTGGACACCTGCACCCACCATGCAGACAGGCCAGGCACACCAATGCCTTAATGCTGAAGAAGAAATTGGGATAAAGGTGTATTTTAAATTAGCAGTGACATTTAAGTGCTATAAAATGGTTTTAGAAATGGATTCTAATTTCATGAGTAATGCATATCTGTTGAAAAAATAGAAAATCTATTTATGCAAAGACAAAATTCTTACCACATTTACAGGGAAGCATAACTTCTTACTCCATATTGTCCAAGACATTCCCTATTATTATAGATATGTGTGTGTTGTTTTTAAAATAAGCACGAGAAGTATTACAGTTTAATAACTCACTTTTCTAAAGAATTGATTATTGTGGCTTTGGTACAGTTAAATAATTTTCCAGAAATACACTTTCCCTATATTGCACTCCTTTAACTTTTTATAATACAGCATTTACCAACAAGTAACTATGGGAAGGCTGGCAGCAAGAAGAATCAATGTTTTAAAATTACGCTTCTGACCTAAGGCCAGCCTGTCGTGTGCAAGCAGTTACACATGCATCATCTCCTTCACCTTACTTAACCCTTACATTCACCTGATTTTACCAAAGGTCACACAGATGAGAAGCAGATTCACTAAGGCCTCCCTAATGTCACAATGTAGCTCTTTTACCTGGGTGTGTAACACGTCTGTAATTTCAGAACATTGGGAGGTTGAGGCAGAAAGATCACATGGTTGAGCCCAGCCTGAGCAAGACAACTTAGAGAAACCCTCTCTCAAATGAAATATTAAAAAAAGGGATAGGGATGTAGTTCAGTATGAGGGCCCTGGGTGCGAGCTCTAGAACTGGGGAAAAAAAAAGCTCTTTCCACATTTTTCACTTTGCTTCTCTGTCAGTGAAATAAAACTTGACTTGGGCCAGGCAGGAAACTGTCCACCACTGCCAATCATGTGATTAGATGGTAAAAGAAAGCGTTCCCCATTACCATGGTACCCACATCTAGCATTTTCTGTAAATGCCTGTGATGGAGGCCTGTACAGAAAATCAGTCTCATCTCTACCACTGAATCCTCTTGTAAGCAGCTCAACCTGCAATGCTATGTTTTTGGAGCAGGAAGGAAATGCGGGAAGCAGACTGTTGAGCCGACTCATTAAGAGGCAGAACCATCTTTGTCCGCTTGCTAGAGCAGAAAGCTAGCAGATACCATTAACTAGAGCTCTTCTCAGTGAAGCTGATTGGCAACAATGCCATAGCTGCAGCAGACTCCAGGGAATCCCAGACAAACATAGTCAGGACCTATTAAATTCACCTTCACCTTCAACCTTCTGTTTCTTGTAAAAATTCAGGATAAACAGGAAAATTTCCCTACGGTCACTTATATATAATGACTACATTCTGTAAAAGCAGGAAAAACCATTGTTCCATGTTAGGAATCTGCTTTTCTTTTTCTCCTTCTCCTCCTCCTCCTCTCTCTCCTCTTCCTCCTCCCCGTCTTCCTCCTCCCCTTCTTCCTCCTCTTCCTCCTCCTTCTCAGGATGAAGTTCAAGAGTGTAGGTGCCCCACTTACAGATTTTGGTATTTCTACTGTAAGGCTTGAAGAATTAGCACTCTATAACTTTACCCTTCGCTTGAAAGAGGGATAGTTATTAGCTAGTACCACAGTCATTCATGTCCTTCAGTGCTTCAGTCGTAACTCTACACTATGTTAACGTCTTTGAAGAAATTAATTAGCTCTTTGGTTGGTACTTCTAAAGCACTTTAATGAAGATCTGGTTTTTTCTCGGCCTTTAAAGGTATTTCCACAGCATCCATTTAACAGATAGAAGACTTTTTAGGAAATGCCTTGTAGCATTTGAAAGGATCTGTTTAATGAACATTTGTCCAATTAAACATATTATTCCTTGTTGATAGAAAATTACTATTGATGCAAAGTCCCTTGAAATTAAAAGTATGTCCTTATAATTGATTTTTGATCATAAAATAATGCAATGGCATATGTGTTTAATTATAAGGAAATTTTAAGATATAAGGCAGTACTCAGCACTGTGAAAGTTACAAATTATTTAAAATCTCAAGTGAAATGCATTATTTTCCCCGGTGGTACATTCCTATGTCTCACAGGCATTTTCATTCCCAATGATCTTCTCAGCTTATCTTCAAATCAAATCAAATTTATAGAAATCATTGAGCATCTGCTGTTGGCAATATTATTTTTTTAAATTTGTCTAACCCAATTCATACAATAGACAGTAGTAGAGTAACAAAATATTCTCATTTTCCAGACAACAAAATTAAAGTTGGTGGTGTGGCTAAAGTCATACAGCCATTAAGGATCAAAACCAGAATCCAAACCCACACCTTCAGTCTCTAATGCCCAAAGGAGTCTTTGCTAAGAGGACTGTCACAGAAATGTGTCCAGCTGTATGACCACAAACACATTTGTACCTCCTCTCTTCCTTCTGTGTAGGCCAAGGTCTCAGCCATCTGATTAGAGTCTTTTTCTTACCCCTTGTATTTTTAATACTTCTCAAATCATTTTCAATGTAGAAAGCATTAAGGGACCTGTGCAAAATCTAGGAATCCCATTTCTTTGGACTCTGCTTATAAAATCTCATTTTCTGCAAACTGTTTTTATTTGGCTGTCACTCCCTTGGGATCTATCCCTCATAATTAATGTGAAGTAACCTTTTAGGAGACTGCCAGCTCCAGGAGACAGAACACTAGAATGTGTCACTTGCTTCTTTCCTATCAAACTTCCTCAGTGTCTTCTCACTCATTCAATATCTAGGTGAAATTCTTGATTACTTTTTCCCTTAAAGCTAAGAGAAGTTGTTAAAAGTCATTGTGATGACAGAGAGCATTGGTATACTTGAAAGAACACTGAAAGTTCAACAGACTTTTATTCAAAGCCTTATGTTATTTGGCTAAGACATTCAAATTCTCAGAACCTGTAAAACAGGAATTATCATAGATACCTTTTTGAACTGTTGGGGTGTCCTGTATAGATCTCAAACCAATCTGTATCTTCTTCCTCCCATCCTAGTTAACCAGGACAGTACACTTGGTGGAAGCAAAATTCCAAAATATCTTGAAAAAACAAAATATATATATATATATAAAACTTTAAGGATGACAAATGGGAATTAGAAATGGCAGTACACATATGATTAATCCATAAACTTGAGAATAGACCTCCTGAGTTTCAATCCTCCTTCCCCCCATTGATTGGTTGTAGGTCCTTGATCATAACTGAGGTCCTATCTATGCTTCAGTCTCTTCTTTTGTATAACAGAGGTACTAACACCTCACAGAACCAGAACCTACAAGAGATAGAGTAGCCAAGACTGAATGAATACTTCTGAGGCCTGCTGCCTTGTTTGTTGGAACCTTCTGTTGATTATCAAGGCCAGAGCTTGCAGAATTTAGATGCAGCAGCTGTGTGCATCTATGCTTCTTTCTGCCGTCCTGACTGCCACCTTCAATTCTGCCCTAACGTGCTTTTCCAGTGGTTCTGTACCTTTGGGGCTCAGCTTCTCCTATACCTGAGGCTTAAATATCTCAATAAACAAAAAGAATAGCCAGGGTCATTGTGCTAACAAGCGTTTGCCATGATAGTTATTATCACAGTATGTAGCACAGAGAAAAGCACACTTAAAACCTTAAACAGTCGATTTCCCAACGTTCCCCCATCGGTCAGTTGCTCATCTCTCTCTCTTTTTAACATCCTCTTGGCTGATACACTCTGCCTGCCTTCTAGATGTTTTGCTCACATGTCCACAACCCCATAAGCTCGAGCTCTTTCATTCATAATGTAGTGAAACCTGTTCCCAGCTTTTTGTGTCTGCAGCTCCTCGCAGCCTAACAGAGGTTGTCGAGAGCAGAAGAGACAGACAGCTACAGGATGAATTTTGTCTCTAACACACACATACACACATGTATTTATGATGCTTGGCAGTTGGTGGGCACTCGGTAATATATTTCCATCTCACCTTATTATTAATTATTGAATAAGGGCGAGGCCACCCACTGTGGATGTTCATGGAAAGTCTTATCAATTCCTTCTCATTCCCAGTATGCTAAGTCACCTCCCTGATGACTCTGACTCTGAAAACCAGTAACGCAGCCTGATCCACAAGATGGGACACACACAGTCTGACATCTAAAGCTCTGCTCTCCAACACAGTAGCCTCTAATCACCTGAGCCTTTTTAAATTTGAATGAATTAATACCAAATGAAATTTAAAATTTGGATCCTCAGTCATACTAGCCACATCTCAAGTGGTCAATGACTATGCATGGCTAATGGCTACTACATTGAGCCACACAGATAAGGGACATTTTCAACATGGCAGAGAGCTCTACTGGACAGCACCAGTCTTTAGCTTGGGAAACAGTAGTATGGTTCGAATATAGTTCATATCCTTACTCACCAAGTCCACATGTTAAGGGCTAGATCCCCAGTGTGGTGTTGACAGGGGACAGTGGAGCCTCTGGAATGTGAAGCCAGAAGAGAAATCCTGAGGCCCTTGGAAGCATGCCCAGAAGAGGGACTGTGTGACTCCATCCACCCTTTCCCTCGCTGTCCCTGGCTTAAGATGTGACTGTTCCCACTGACTTACACTTCCACTGTGTAGTGAAGCCTCCCCAGGGGTTCAAACCAACGAAGCCTCCTGATCTTGGACTTGACTAGCCAGGGTCCTGCTTCAAAGTAAAGCTCTCTGTACTCTATGAGTTTATTGCATGAGTAGCCTGTCTCAGATACTTCGTAGTAGTGAAACAGAGCAGGCAGCGTATGACTTAGTTACACAACGAACCTTATGTCAACCCCTTCTGATACCCTAGGTCTCAGCTTTTGGAGAAACTGAGCCTACAGAGGTTAAAGATTATCAGAACTTGGTGTTAGCATAAAGGAGAGGATTGCAGACAGAATGGTAAAAAGCTGAACTATGTAAGTCTTAGGCCACCAAGATCAAGACTGGTCTGCCAAAGTTGAAGGCAACAGCCCACAAGAGTCTCATTTTACCCCAACCATTATATCTTTTAAAATTAAACTCTTTGGGAAAGAGACTCTGAAGACATAGGTATAAGCAAGGACTCTATACACAAAACCCATTCACACAAGAAATAGTACCAAGAATTAACAAATAGGATATCAAATTAGAAAGTTTTTGCATAGCAAAGTAAACAACCAGTAGAGTGAAGAGACAACTTGCAGAATGGGGGAAATTTTTGCAAGTTATTCCCTGATAGAAGACTAATATCTATAATATATAAACAATTTTTAAAAATTAGATTCCCCCCAAATTAATAGCCCAATCAAAAAATATGCAGATGCAATGAACAGACACTTCTCAGAAGCACAATATCATGTAGTAAATGCCTGAAAAAATGTTTAACATCTCCAGTCATTAGGCAAATGCAAATTAACACTTAGATTCCATCTTACTCCCGAAAGAATGGTCATCAGCAAGAAATCAAGTAAGAAATGCATCCTAATAAAAATGAAACTTAGAAAAAAATAAAATGCTGTAGAAATGATTGGAAGCAATTTTGGGAAGTTTCTAAAAGAAAAATATCTGAAAGTTTAAGCTGGAAGACAGACTATGAAAGCTTTTGAAGTCTGTTGTCTCTGTTTCCCTCCTTTTCTTGTCCTTTTCTTACTCCTCCACAGGACCAAGAGAGAAGTAAACCATATCATTTATGCAATCTGTGAGTTCTTCGGGAAGAAAAAAAAAAGATAAAAATTGTGGATATGAATTAAATACAAAATGAGTATATATTAGACTTCAAATTCCTGGAAACTTTGAAATTCAAGGCCATTCCTCCGAGATCTCTGAGGAGTGTTCCTGAAATCCTTTTACCAAAAAGCAATGTGGCTTCTCCTCCTGCCCTGAACATTCTACACCTCGATACAATAACAGATAATCTCAGGAGTCACTCAAGTGAGGATCTCTGGAGCTGAAACTTCTTTAGCTTCACAGTAAATCTAACTCTAATCACAGACTGTGAGCTTGTTGGTAGATTGAGGGTGACTGTAGGTATTAGAATAGTCCATTCTTTTTCTTTTACAAATGAAAATGGACAAGTAGTATTTCTACTATCCCATAACTTTTAGCATTAGGAACAAGAACACAGGCCTCCTCCTTTTCAGGCCACTTTCTGGCCTCTAAACCAGTTTTTTCTGATGCAAAGTAGCATCATGTCTTAGTTACTCTTTCTGTCATTGCTGAGACAAAATACCTGACACCCAAAATTAAAGAAGGAGAAATTTATTTAACTAACAATTTTCAGGAGTTTCAGTTCATAATTGGCTGGCTCCAAGGCAGGGTGGCATGGCAGAGGGGCATTTGAGGAGAAACAGTTCATGGTGAGCAAAAGGCAGAAAAGCAGTGATGTCTCAGAGAAGCACCAAGTGACAAGCAACAAGCAGTAACACTGTTTCCGTCCCTTATAACCTACCCATCCTTAGGGCAGGTAAATCTCACATCCGGGTGCGGGGGCAGCCTTAATCCTAGCATTGTGCCATGAATCAATCCCAGAATCACATCCTTGATCCCAGCATCACATACCCTAGATCCATCTACCTCCAAAATACCACACCAGTGACTACTTGAGGCTCTGGGGGGGAACCTAGATACAAGCCACAACACATCATAAGGAGGCTGAGATTATATAGTTCACTGGCCTAGCATGCTTGAGGTTCTGGCTCTGATTTCCGCCAAAAAAAGAAGAAAAAGGAAGAGAAGAAATAGGAGGAGGAGGAGGAGAGGGGGAGAAAGAAGAAAAAGAAGAGAAAAAAGAGGAGGAGGAGGAAAAGGAAGGGAGGGGGAGGGGCAGGGACATGGTCAGAGCCCAGAGCCCAAAGCTTAGAGTCAAAAGATCTGAGTTAAAGTCCCTGACCTTCATTTTACCAGAAACGAAGCCTTGGACAAATGCAACTGCTTCTCTAAATCTTGGTTCCTTTGTCTAAAAATGAAGAGAGGTCTACAGATCTCTCGGGTGTGCTGTCCATATCAATGAAATAATATAGATAAAAATGTATGGTGTACAATAGGTGCTTAATTCACATAGATTGACACATGGGCCTAATACTATTCCTTGAACAATGCTTTTATACAAGAGGGTATGTATTTGAAGCATTTATATGAAATTAAGTGATACTACTTTTTAAATTTTTTTTGCAAATCTAAATTAAAAGGACTCACATGTCCTTATATCATTTTTTCAATTCAAACAACCCAGATGTTGGATTCTCAGAGTAAAACAGTATAATAAAATTAACTGCATCTATGTAAATAAAGTAAAGAAGTAATTTACTATGAATATATTCTTCCTTCTTTTTATGGTATGCTCATAACTAGTCTTCTGCATTTAAAATATGAATTTAGATCAATATATAAAATGTGGGATTTTGTTGCTATTCTGTTTTACTTCATAGCAGAAGAGACTTCAACTCTGTCTATACTTTCAAGTAGAAAACTATTTTGCTTCTCTCCATTTGTTTTTACTACATACTTTTTTCTATATTTGTTCTTCAATACTGTTTGTTTTGAAGCAGGGTTTGCCTTCTTTTCACTTTATCTCTCCATGGCAACAGATAGATTGCAATGCCACACACAAAAATGCAGAATTACAACCTCCCTGCTAGATCAAGCAGAAAGAATTGTGTACAGTGTAGCCAGTAATGGAAACTTGGGAGCGTTAATGAATTTCTTTTTCAGACAGAAGATAGATCACAATTCTCCTTTGCATTTCCTCTTTTGTCCCTATGAAAGAAATTTGGTAGGCACTCAATAAGTATTTGTAGAGTGAAAGACTGATTGACTATTACCATTTCCTCTTTAACTGCTCACCAGTTATCAGATGAATGATATATTTGAGAAGTTATAGCTATAATTACTAAATTTTATCAAATACCTTCTGTCTAGTGTCCCGCGCTGATTGTTGTGTGTACATGAGTTCATTGCACCCTCACCACAGCCTTATCGAATGATCATTGTCATCTGTTTGCAAACACACCTGAGGCTCAGAGAGGTTAAATGATGCACTTATGGTGACCACCCATAGCTAGGAAGTAGAGGAACTGCAACTTTCTCTTTTACAGATTGTCTGATGCTAAAGCTTGGCCTCCTGACGTCTCTAGTGGAATGCTCCTGGCATGCCAGACGAGAATTTATAGGGAGATCAATGTCAACTTTATTGCTCTACTATTTTCGTAAGTTACTACCCCCATTTCTATTGTAAAAGGGGATACATTTTCTCTCTCTAATACCTTCCCAAAGCTTTCTCAGAGTTTCTAACAGTGGCTTTACATTACGAAACTACACTCCTTCAGTCCCTAGAATTTGTCTCAATAGAGATCTGAACTCATCTAGCTACATGCCCTCCCAGTATCTAATTTGTTTGTTGTAGTCCTCCCCATACCTGGTTCAAATCCGTGTCTCAAAATCCTACTACTTAGAAGCATTTGCAAGTACTGACATGAAGGCAGAGTTGGAACCCTTTAAGACTTTGCTATCAAGTGTTTCTCATTTGTAAAGTGGGAATGTAGAAGTATGGCATTAATCTCTTGGTATCCTTAGGTGCCCAACAAATTTTACTTCCCCTTTTTTCTTCTTTAGAGGTTCCTCCTCTGCCATGCCCTTCTGCACTGGAACTAGAGGACCACAAACTAAAAACATAAGCCATATCTAAAGTACATTTCTGATTTATTTCACTTGACATTATGGTCTCAAGATGGATTCATTTTCCTACAAATGACTGAAGCTCATCCTTTTTATAGCAGGGTAATATTCCATTGCGTAGACATACTACATTTTCTTTATCCATTCAGCTGATGATGAACATATTAATCACTTCCAAAATATAGCTTTTATGAATCTTACAGCTGTAAATATGGCTCCATATACATCACTATAATATGTCTTTAGTTCTTTTGGAAGGATATCTAGAAGGAGAATAATTGGCTCAAATGGAATGTACATGTACCGACTCCCCACAAGAAATGTAATCGTCATATACTACAAACATGTACTAAGAAAAATTTAAAAGTTGAAATATTATTGCAACCACTAAAACAACTAAAACACAGACCAAAATAAACCTCTCCTCCTTCAAATTGTGGGTGTCAGATATTGTATCTTAGCAACAAGCAAAGTGACTAAGACAAGGTCTCCCTTGGCCACTTGCCCTAAAACAAACACAGAAACCCTTTGTTTCGTTACCTTCTGTTATTTGAACGCCATGTGTTTTTGTGACAGTACTCACCTAAAATTTAGGTACTTGTGATACACGTTTGCTTTCTTTCTTCCTGGATCAAGCACCTTGAGGATGGCAACAAATTTCCATGTCTGTTCACCATCTAAGACAGTTACTTGAACATAGCACTTGCCCAGCAAACACTCATTGAGTGGTTTTCAAAACTGAAGTGGTGCCTTCCCACAAGTTCCTTACCATGCTCTTAAGGCCCTAGGCTCAAAACTCAGTCTTTGAGCTCCCTTTAATATTTACTATGAAGTCCTGTTGATATTTTCTCTGCTCTTTGTTTACCAGTTCTGTGGCCTCTATCAATTAAAGACACTTTTATGTTACCCCTGAATTACTGTGGCAGCCCTAGAAAACTTTCCATTTAACATCTCTCTCCCACTCACTTATGCAAAAGCACTAGGAATTCTTTTGTTTTAAAAATGTAATGTAGAGGAAGTCTCCCAGAAAGCAGCATCTCGGGCTGTCTCTTTGGGACCCGAAAGTCTCAGACCCATAGAGTGGACTGGGCTGTTTGGATCAAAAGTCTGCACAGACCTGCATCTCGGCGCGACTCTTTGGGGCTGGTAGTCCCGCCCTTCATCAGCAAGGAACTGCCTGGAGATCAGCATCTGGGCCAGGTCTGTTTGGGCCCGTAGCCCCGCCCTTCACCCCCAGGAAGTCTCCCAGAAAGCAGCATCTCAGGCTGTCTCTTTGGGATCCGAAACTCTTGGACCCGCAGAGTGGCCCGGGCTATTTGGATTGGGAATATTGTGGAGACTGGCATCTTGGCCAGGTCTGTTTGGGACCGGGAACTTTTCAGAAACCAACATTCTGGCCTGACTCTTTGGGACCTGTAGGCCCTTCACTCGCAGGGAACCTCCTGGAGACCTCCCTGGGACAAAGCAC
>PVJX010039518.1:0-15726 GCA_004027295.1 Dolichotis patagonum
ACCACCACACCAGCCATTCTTTTTTAGTTTCTAAGTTTCCTTCTTCCCTTTTTCTTTTAAACTATTACACTTTTGTGTCACAGATGCATTTTCTTTTTAATCCTTAGGGATTTTTATGGCTATTTATACATACACACCATCCTCCTTGTATAATCTCTCGCTCTCCTTTTTTTTTTTTGAATCAGGGTCTTGCTATGTAGAGCCCAGGCTGGCCTTGAACTCACTGTGTAGCCCAGGCTGGCCTCAAACAGCAGTTCTCTTGCCTCAGCCTCCCAAAGTGCTGGGATCACAACTGTGTGCACCACATGCAGCCCGAGAGTCTGTTTTCCTCTCAATATACTGGTTTACTGGTTTTATCTGTTCCTTCTGCTGCCCTTCTTTCTTTCTCCACAGGCTGGGCTGGAACTTGCCATCATTGGGTCACAGCCTCCCAGACTGCTGGGATTATAGGCATGTACCACCACGCCAAGCTTATCTAGTTCTTTATCTGTCTGCCTTTATATATTAGAGCCTTTTCTTAACTGGCTCTGGGTTACTGCAAAGTTGGACACTCATAGAAAATTAACTCAAAGCTGTTTTTTGGATGTGCAACCTATGTACCACTGACTGTACCCTGATTGATGTGTTTTGAAATTGTTTTTTTTTCCTCTTTGAAATACAATGGATTTGAAAACAAACAAACAAACAAACAAAGCTGTGTCTGGGTGAAGCTTGTTAACTACAGGTCTTTTTATAGGATGCTCGGTCAGGTCACTTTATTTATTTTTTTGAGATGGTCTCACTATGTAACTCAGGCTGGCCTTGAACCTGCTAGTGCTACAGTTACAGGTGTGAGTACTGGCCAGGTCATTTTACTGTGAAGCTTCCTGGGTTAGTCCCAAAAGTGTCCAAATAAGACTCTGGTAGGGTTTAACCCTGGATACCGACATCCCTGGAAGCCATGTTAGGGGCAAGCTGGAGACCCCACATTCCACAGTGAAGTTGCACTCATGTCCACAGTCTGTGTGGTGGGTGCCCTGGCCATCCTTGTGCCTGGTGCCTGGCACAGACCCTCCTATCCCTCTCTCCAGAGATCAAGCCTCAACTGAGTGCCAGACGAGGGAAGTGGCAGATGCTAACTGCACAAAGTGTGGGACAGGAGGATTTTAACTGTCTTTTTTTCGTTTTTGTACTGGGGATTGAACCCAGGGCCTTTGCACTGACCTACATCCTCAGCCCTTGTCTTTTTCTTTTTCGGTACCGGGAATCTAACTCAGGACCTTGTGCTTACCAGGCAGGCACTTATGCCATTGAGCTATATCCCTGGCCCCTCCAGCTCTTATCTTATGAGACAGGATTTTGCTAAACTGCTCGGGTGGACCTGAACTTGTCATCTTCCTGCCTCAGCCTCCCAGAGTGCTGGTATTACAGGCATGCTCTGCCATACCTTGCTGACAGACATGTGACCCGTCCTCTGGTTTCACCTCTTCTTGACCCTCATTTCCAGATACCTGAGTTTTGGTTTTCTAAATTAGCAATCACATGCCCATCTGCTTTCAGGGTTCCAAAATTTTATTGCTGTTGTGTCCTTGTCCCTTCTCTGTAGAAGTCTTGGGGCAGAGAAAGGAATCAACACACTCAGCCAGCCACCTTTAGGTCAATGTCTTTCATCATGTATTTTTGGTCTTTTGAGACAGGAGTCTAGCTATGCAGTTCACACTGGCCTTGAACTCACATCAATCCTCTTGCCTCAGCCTCCAGAGTACAGGGATTACAGATTTCACCACGATCAGCTGCTCTAAGTATTTTTACTGCCTGGTATGGCAGTGCAGGTTTATATTTGCAGCACTCTGGGAGTCAGAAGCAGGAGGATCTTAAATTCAAGTCCCATCTGAGTGACTAAGACCCTAAACAAAACAAAAAATAAAAAGGGCTGGGGATGTGGAGCTCAACGCAAAAGTCCTGGGTTCAAATCCCAGTACCACATAAACAAACGAGTCATAAAAATATATTTCCTGAGTAAGAAGCAGTATCTGCTCTTATCAGAAAAATTTTACAAGTTATGTAGAAATACGATTTTGCTAAGTTTCTATCCAGTTCTTTTCTACCTATCTTTTGTTCGCATCTTTGGCTTTGCACTGTATTTCCACTTTCTACTTCTCCATCATGGCTTCTACTGTCAACTAAGACACACCCCCATCTCAAACAGGTCTGAAACAGCCCTGTGTTAGAGACACCAGGAGCTGCGCTACACCTTTCTGACACTGCTCGGCCCCACCTCAACCCTCCACTTCCTTCTATTCCTCTTGTTCCTGCTTCCTTTCCAACCTCCGGCAGTGCTTTCTGCCCTGGTTATACATGAGTCACCTCTAAAGCCTTTTAAAGAACCCGGACGGCTGGGCTCTAGCCCACCATACCCTGCAGATCCCCAAGACTCTTCGAGTCACAGCACTGCAGGAGAGCTATGTCTGGTCTCTTCTGCAGACCAAGCCAATCTGTCTACACCACCAGCACCCAAATGTCCCAGTGGCAAGTGTCTCTAGCTCGGACCTGTTTTTATTTTACGTTTTGTTTGGTTTGGGTTTTGCAGTACTGGGGATTAACCCTAGGGCCTTTGTGTGGAGCCACATCGCTTTTTTTTTTTTGGTACCGGGGATCGAACTCACGACCTCGAGCTTGCCAGGCACGCGCTTAAGCCACTGAGCTAAATCCCCGGCCCCACCACATCACTTTTTAAAAATTTTTTTAAATATTTTGAGACAGAGTCTAAGTCACTAAATTGCCCAGTCTGGACTTGAACTTGCGATCCTCCTGCCTCATCCTCTCAGAACGCTGGGATTACAGCTATGAGCCACCACCTGTTTTTCAACTCTAGTTAGTGGCTTTCTCAATAGGCTCCTTGGTGTTTACAAGGATCTCAAGCCAAATGGTTTCAAAACCAAATTCTCAATGCGTCTCCAAATCTAAGCCTCATGCCCACCATTTCCTGTTACTTAAACTAGGGCTCGGGGTCAACTGTGGCACCTCCTTTTCCCTCCTGGTCACACCTACCAGTCACTACGTCCTTCCTGGATGCTGTAGAGCCCCTGCTGCCACCAGGCTATGCCAAGGTCCACACCCAGAAAACAAAAAGGGTGGCCAATGGTCTCCTGGTTTCCGGTCTCCTCCCTACAATTAGTCCTCCTTGGAGCAAGATACTGTAACTGTTCATTAGGTTTCCACTAAGAATTCCACATCTATGGAGGTCTTTCCCACTTTGCAGGCTCAGCAGGGTCCTCCATGCCTTAGTCAAGCAGCCCTGGATGCTTCTCTCAGGGCATGACTGTACTTATTACATCATGGGGCTTGGTCTCTTCGCCATGGTGAAGTCGGAGGCACACAGTTCTCTATGGAGTGCTACCTAGTTCAAATACCACCTGATGAGCTGAAAACTGTAAGTGAAACACAGCGGTACTCAATCTCATTCCAGCGGCTGCAGATGGCCCACTGTACGGTGAAGTTTCGTGTTTGCGTCTGTGGTTCTGGGGATGGAACCCAGGGCCTCGCATATGTGAGGCAAGCATTCTACCACTGGGCTCCACTCCCAGTCCTGTGCTGATGAGATGCACGGTAGCATATCTTAGTCTGTATTTTCAGTTATCTTCCATGCTACTGACTGTCAAAAGAAGTTATTAGGCCAAGTGTATGACTATTTTAAATATTTTAAAGTTAATGTTGAATCTAGAAAGCATCAAACTGCTTTCTAAACAGACGGCGACAATGTATGCTGGTGGCACTGTCCACGAACATGTCTTTTAGCAGTGTCCTCTGGCTTACTGTGTTGGTGCCAATGTGCTGGGTGGAGCTGGGCACCTTCTTCGGGCCCCCTGACCACTGCGCAGGCCTGGAGAACAGCACCCTGTGCTGAGCCTTGGGAGCTGAGCTGATATCTGAATCCTCTTTGGATCTCTTGCCTGGTGGGACCCACCCAGTTTGATAAGAATTTGCTGAGTGCATTTACATAGCCAGTTTGAAACCCTTGGTGTCTTATGGGCCCTGACAGTTCTTAGTTTTCTAGACTCTTCCTCATGGTGTCCCAGCTCTGGGTCTGACCCCGCTTGGCTTTGCTGTCATCCTGCCAAGCTGGAAGACGCAGGAAGAGAAACCATGGAGAGGGCTCTGACCTCTGCTGTTTCACACCTAGCAATCATAGAGCTCTGGCTGAGCAAAGGGTGTGTGTGTGTGTGAATGCCCACTGTGTGCAGTGGCAGTGCCTGGCTCCTAGAAAAGTGGCACAGGACAGCCACACAAGGACACCTCCGTAAGGCTTCCACTTCCCAGCAGCTGCCCAGGCCATGGACATTCGGTGCTGGAACAAAGTCTGCCCGGGGCAGTGGACTGAGGTTATTTGCTTTTCGATTCTGACCCCATTCCATGGGAAGCCCATCTTCGATGGGATGTGAAACGTGGACACAGAAAGACTGATGCTCCCTCATCACAACCGTCTTTTTTTTTTTTTTACGGGGGAGGGGTAATAATGATTGAACCCAAAGGCTTCACACTGAGCTATATATCCCCATCCTTTTTTACTTGAGATGGGGTCTAAGTCCCTGAATTGTTCAGGTTGGTCAAAAATTTCCGATCCTCCTGCCTCAGCCTTCTAGAGTGCTGGGATTATAGGGATGTACCACCATGTCCAGCTTCCAAGCTTTCTAAGAATCGTACCTGGGCCTCCCAACCAGCTGGGATGCCGGCTGTGTTTCAGGTTTTTTTTACCATGAGTCACCTCTCCCAAATTCTCATCTTCTGCCTATTTTTTCTTATTTCTGCCTCTTTTTTCCTGTTTCTTCTACCTCTCACCTCTTCCCACTCTATCCCTTTTTCAGATGTGGCCACCTAAACCTTTAAGGCATAGACTATTTCTCCAACCAAAAGATCACCCTGCCATAGACTGCACTGTGGCTCCAGCCCCTCATCTTCCTATGCTCTGAAACAAATCTCTTTTGTCTGTCAGGATGAATGCAGGGTCAGCCTCCCCTTTGCATTTAAATCTCCAGGAAAATCCTTACTGGTGGTGATAGTGGGTTTACAGCGCTGTCCCTTCCCTCCTAGTACATGGGGTAACAGTGCTTGGCACTCCCGCAGCTCAGCCTGAAGATTCCCAAATCAATGAACCTAGTTTCTGTTAGCCCTACACTGAGTCTCTAGCTGCCTTTTGTGACAGATGTGACCTTCAGTGATGTCAGGCTGTTCCCACCACCACATGTGCCCACTAAGATAAGGTATGTCTTTCCTGAAGACCTCTGAGGCATGTGGTCAAGTGCAAAGGCAGTTCCAGAGCAGAGCCTCTGAAACCTAAATGGCCCCCAGAAGCTGCAGTGGTGAACGTGTGCAGCTGCAGTAAAGGGATGGCACCCGGGCACTGACCACAGCTGCACTCCCTGGGCTCCTACAACATGCAAGCCCCACACCAGGCCAAGGGGCAGATACTATTCCTACTCTACAGACGAGGGCACTGAGACTCGAAGAAGATCAATGCTACGAGGAAGCAGAGGAGCTGGGTTCAGATGCAGGCAGCCTGTTGCCAGAGAACCTCTGGGCCACATGGCTGTGGACCTCATCTGACCACCCTCTGCAGACACCTTTCTGTGGAGTCCTGCACTGTGGAAGTTTACAGCAAAGTCCCCACCTGCCTCATCTGTTCCCTAAGCAGTACAGGACTCATCCTGGCCCACCCCTGGGAAGTTCTAAACACCTGTGCCCTGCACATGAATGTCATTCTTTGTGACTCTTTTACTCCCTACACAAAGCAAGGTGACACTGGGTCACCTCAAAACATCCCTGAGACAATGAACCCACAGCATCCCTATTTACCAATAACACAGACCAAAAGTGACCACGGGGCCCTATACAGGCCTCCCTCTCGCACCACCAGCCACCATGCCTCAGGTCCACCACAGCCTGTGACGCTGCTGCTGAGTCCTCCAGTGTAGAGGACTCAGGGCTGCAGGCCACCTGTTCACTACTCACCCGCACTGGGGTCGGTGGGTGTCTCGCCCTCCTCAGAGTCCTCCTGCTCCTGCATGGGCGGCCTCTCTCCACGCTCCATCTGGGACATGAGGTCTGGTTTGGAAATTGCATAGTCTGGACAAAAGGAAGGAAAGAAAACATACTATGGGACGAGGTGGCCCTGCATGCTGTTAAGGTGTCACTGAAGGATCGTGACCCAGGATAACCCAGAAACAACTGGGGTCTGGCAGCATTAGAAAGGAAATGGCCAAGTGTGCACCCTCTTCTTCAGGGCCCAGGGGGTGCACATGTACGTACGCTGTGTGCCGCTCCTAGGTGTCAGTGCCTATGCAGGGTTTTCATAGCAAAGGCACATGGTACTCGGAAATTCGTATAGTAAAAAACTTCCCCTGATAACACCCAAAGGCCATAAATATACTAGTAAGTTTCCTTATATGAAAAAAGTACAGGAACTACAAGTGAAGTGGTAGAGTGTGTGTTCAGCACGCACAGGGCCCTGGGCTCCATTTAGCAACCAAAAAAGTTTAAAGTTCTCTGGAAATAAAAGATGAAGAAACTTGGCAGAAGTATTACACACATATGTATTTGTTAGAGGATCAATATGTATCACTGTATCTATAAAAAAATCTCTACAATTACTAAAAATTTAAAGATGCCCAGATATGAATAGGTAATTCACAGGAAAATATGAACAACCAACAAATGTATAAAAATATGCACAAGTTCACTAAGCATCAAAGGAAATAAATACTAAAACACTGAGGCATGATTTTTTTTATCCATCAAAAAAGACAAATATTTAAAATTGAAGACCAGGAGATCAGGCCAGGGTGTAGAAAAATGGTGTCGCTGCAGAAATACTATCTTGGCCTTCTAGGGGTTCCTCACTAGGAGCCACAAAACTGCAAATGTGTACCCTGTTTATTCCACAACCTGTTTCTCTGCATGTGTGCTGCTGAGACATTCCTGTAAGTGCACATGCAGAGCTGTTTACAACACTGTTGCAAAAACAGTGAGAAAAACAAAATCAACCACTGTGCAGCAACAGCAGAAAGCTCAAAGGCCTCACTTGCCCAGGTGCTGTGCTGCCCTTCCAAGGAGCCTGTGGCAGGGACTGCTGCCTATGGCCCACCTGCACCAACCCCATGCTGCAGGTGGAGCGGGCCACACACTGCCCATGTCTGCACTCTTAAAAAGAAAGGATGAGGAAGCACAGAAGCTGAAGTGTTCCTGGTGATTTCATCTGGGGGTGGTACTGGTGAGGGGTTGGGGGCACCCTTTATTATATTAGTCACACTGCATTTTCACAGTTGTGTGTGTGTGTGTGTGTGTGTGTGTGTGTGTAAGTGGTCCCACATAAAGACATCCCACACAAAGGTACATGTAAAAAGAACAATGCCAGCAAAAACCAAGTTTCCACCCAACAGCACACTTCATATTTAATTTTTTTTTTCAGTATATATCATTAAGAGTTCTCCTTCAGAGAAAAAGGGATATCGTTTCAGGCTTTTGTCCCCAAATGTTAATATAATGGCAAGAATCTACTGACAGTGGGGTCAGACAGATCTCACAGTAAGACTGTGGTTTCCAGTGGGGACCAGGGATGGGCCCTTAATCTCCCAGTCACGGCCTCCTCCCTGCACAACGAAGACCAGCGCCCATTACTCAGTGAGTGACAGTGTTCATCAACTAAGCAAATAGGAGCCCTGGTGACAGAGTTGTGAGGCTGACTGAGTAACTCTTCAGTGGTGCCTGGTGTGTTACAGGTACATGGTGGACACTTGGTACACTGGTTTTCCTCCGTTCTCTTTTCCTTAGTAACAGATGCTAGACAAGCTGATTTTAAGGAAAGAGTCCATGTGGAAACACTGTGACCCCAAGGCCTATTCTGGGTTGAAACCTGTGTTTACTCTGACTCCTTGGTCTTCACTATCACTGTTCTGGGGCTCAGACTCCCCAGGTTTCTGAAAGGACCCCATGCTGGCGTGAAGGTGGCCCTGGCAAGAGAAGCCATGTCCTTACCCATGGAAACCAGAGACTCGTAGTTGCCCCTCATCACATTCTTGTAGAGTTCCTTCTGCCACTCAGATAGGTTCCCCCACTCCTGCTCTGAGAAATGGACGGCGACGTCATCAAATGTGACAGGGACCTGAAACCACACAGGAAGGTCAGCTCATCCCTAACAGACAGCAGTTGCAGGCTGCCAACACCTAAGGCTCAGTCTCCCCAGCCTGGCTCAAACGTATCAGGACAGCACAGGGACAGGTGCCAGCCCAGGCCACTATCCTCTTCACAAGAGTTGGAGGCCCATTTTGCCTGGTCCTTACCTCTCTCTCAGGACAGCTATTTTGTTTGTTTTCAGGTCCTGCAGAAGGAACCCACTAGGGCCTTCACACTGAGACACGTCCCATAACCCTTTTTTTAGAGACCAGGTCTTGCTAAGTCACTAAGTAGCCCAGGCAGGGCTCGAACTGGCAATCCTCTTGCCTCCCAGAGTACTGGGATGATGTGTGCGCCACTGCTCATGGCTCTCACGAGATAACTGTGGCTGTTCTACAGCATGGTCTGTTGCCTGGCAGCAACAGTATCAGCAGGGAGTGTACTAGAAACCTGTACTCTTAGGCCCCACCTAGGACCCACTGAATCGGGCTGCATTTGGTAAGGTGCCTGGGGTTCAAGTGCACGAGAAGGTTAGACAAAGGCTGGCCTGGAGACACAGGCTGCTTCTCTGAATGTAAGACTGCGAATGGCAGTAGGAACACACAGGAATAGAAAGGAAACCCATGCACACTTGTGCTCCGTCAGAACCTTGTGGAAAATAGATTAAAACCTTGCCATTCTCTAGTTTACTAAAGATATCTCTCGAAATCAGATGTTCTGGCGTTAATAAAATTTATAAGGGAAATGATAAAAAGGTCAGCTAGGCTCAGGTCCCCATGGGGTATGGGAGACCTACACGAGCCCTAGGGGGCTCCCTTATCCCTGTCTTTCTTCTCATCCGGTTCTCTACTTCCTTACTCCAGGTTATTAGCCTACTTTTGGAGCTGTTCCCCAGGCACAGTACAGGTGGCCAAAGAAGGTGTGTGGGCCAAAAAAAAAAAAAAAAAAAGAGAGAGAGAGAGAAAAGTTGAGTGGGACACATCTTGTAACATTTGACCCACATGCTCCCTATCTACCCGACAGTGAACCAGTAATTAACGGCTTATCTGTGCAATCCTCCTTGGCACCTCTAGGGTATGGGCTCCATGACACCTGAGGACACCTAGATGCAAGGATGCACTAGCGTTCTTGCCTAGAGCCTGCACACATCCTCTCACACACTTGAGATCATCTCTGGCTGCTGGGTAGCACCCACTGTTTCATATACACTCTCTAAAGGGTTACACCAGCCTGCTTAGGGCATAACATACGTACGTGTTCAGTATGGCAGCTTTTATCTGTGGAATACACCTAACACACAGCTGGCTGAACCCGGAGATGCTGAACCTGAGGTTACGCAGGGCTGACCGAGTCAAAGCCTCTGCAGTGCTTTGCCTCATAACCTCGACATCGGGAACAGGCTCTCCTGAATACCCTCCCACAAGGACAGTTCTGCACCCTGGGATATTTCTGTCCTACCTTGTGTGTATCCACAGATATTTTTCTAAGTTTTTATTTTTTTTGCAGTCCTGAGGACTGAACCCATTTTCATCTTTTGTCTTAAGACAGGATTTCACTAAGTCACTAAATTGTCCAGACTGGGCTGGAACTTGCCATCCTCCTGCCTCAGCCTACTGGAATTCTAGGGTTACAGGCCTGGACCACCACGGCTGGCTACCTTTTTTTCCTCAACCATCATTTTCTTTCAATTAGAGTGTTAAACCATGTTTCATTTCAAACAGGTCCCTGGGAAGCTTCTGTTGGGATGGGCATACCTTAGGGACTTCTCCATTGCTGCCTGGGGGCAGCCGCAGGATCCAGAAGTTTCTGTTTTTCAGCAGGTTCTCCATGTTTTCCAGCCGCCGCTGCAGCAGCCCGTACTCCTGCAGCAGGGTCCCCAGCACAACCCACTTGCTCTCTAGGTGGTTTGCAAACTCCACGGCCGTCTTCTCGCAGTCGGCGATCTTTTTCTCATTTGTCCCTGTCCTGCCCTCCAATGTCAGTAGCCTCATGGCCTGGGCCTCTAGTTTCCTCTCCACCGCTTGGACGGCAGCCCACACGGCCAAGCGGGTGATCTCCGCTGTGGGGAGCAGCTGCTCCTTCGGGAAAGGAGTGTCCTTTTGCGAAGTGGGGCTCTGCAGCAGAGGGTCCATGTCGGCCTCAGGAACTGTCGGGGAGAGGCTCAAGGGGTCCTTCTCGGGAACTTCTGGGGAGTGCGGCGGGGCTTCCTGTTGGTGGGCGGAGTGGGAGAGGAGGGAGAGGTCCTGGTCAGCAGGGTACTGGGGCTCTTCCTGTGTGGCCTGGGGGCCCTGGAGATGGGTCTCTTGCTCAGAAGCAGCAGGACAGAGGAGTGATGGGCCCTTTGGGGGAACATGCGGCATCTGGCCAGAGGTCTCTTGCTTGGCTGCACTGGTTTGGGACAGGGGGCCCTGCCGGGTACCAGTGGGAGACAAAGCAGGAATTTCTTTGGGGGGAAGGATGCGGGATGAGAACACAGAGTCCTGGGAGAGTCCAGCTGTGACCTGGCGCAAGGCTTCTTGGGGAGTACTGGAGAACGGCAGAGGCGAGGAACGCTGGTTTTCCATGTCCAGCTGTGGGACCTGTGTCCAAGAACAGAAAGGAAAAGACAGAATTGAAGGCCACGTCTCCAACTAGGAAAGCAAATCCCAAAGCAAGCATCCAAGGAAACTCTCCGGTCTCCGTGGCAGGAAGATGTGCTCCACACACACGAGATGCTTTTTGAGACTGGCGCGGATTTTAATGTCGACTATAAAGCTATGACAAGCAATAAATAAAAGATCGTTCCGCCACCCTCCACTTTCCATGGAGCCATCGACCTCCCTTTGACAACATATTGCTCAGTTGTGTGGGTAAGGGTAAGGGTCCGGATGTGAGTCACAACGGTCAGCTGCTGGCCCTCGCTACACCTACTGCTGCCCATGCTGCCCCAGCCTGGTCATTAGACCTCACTGTTCTTAAGTTTCATTGGCCATAAACCAAGGATAATAATACCTGATATATGTGCCCCTCAGTAGCTTAACTGAGTGCTGCCTAAAATAAGATTTAGAGACACATGTGTAATCCCAGCACTTGGGAGGCTGAGGCAGAAACAATGCCGAGTTATGAGGCCAGCCTGAACGGTATAGCAACTCTGTCTCAAGAAAAACCAAGCAAAAACCCAATGACAACAAAAAACTTCTGAGCAGTTTTGTGAAGGGCAGGTACTGCTACTATCTATCCCTCAACTCCCAGCAAGATGGTGGTCTGGGTTCACTGTTGCGGCCCTCAGCTCCTAACAGGGTCAACTCCAAGGTGGACTTAACTATGCAACCCTTGCAACAGTGACTAGTGTCTTAGACGGGCACAGTGCCCCACGTCCTTCACTCGGTTTGCCATAGGGTGAGGACACAAGATTAGGCCGCCCTGACCTCATTAGAAGTTGAGTTGCTGATAACCATCAGCTTTCCCAAAGCACCCACATGGCCTGTACATGTCTTAGAAGCCGGGTAGTCACCCTTACTGCATAGTGGAACAGGTTCCCGGGCACACGGTGTTGGCTTCTACTGCTCAAGGAGAGAGACATGGAGGAGGAGCAGGAGCCAGCCAGGTCTCCAGGGCAGATGGTCCCCTGCAGCAGGCGGGCTGCTTCTTCCCTGTGGCTTCTGAGGTGGGGAATGAGGAAGACAGGGAGAAATGAGCAGCTGGGAACTCAGCCAGGCTGGAGATTTGTGTCAAGAGTGACAGGGACCAGAACCAGCATAAAAACCAGTTTCCTTTTGGGACTTGAAGGATGGTCGTCTCTCTGGTTACCACCATGCCACATCTTGCTGGGAGAATTCTTAGACCATCAAGGAAGTAAAGCTGTACTCTGCTATGAATGGTCTGTTCTGTATTTACCTAGCCAGACCATCAATATCTTTGTTTTGGTACTGGGGAGCGAACTCACGACCTCATGCTTGCCAGGCAGGTGCTTAAGCCAATGAGCTAAACCGCCAGCCCCAACAATCAATATCTTTACTGGAACTGAAGGTAACTACAGCTTTAAACTTTGTCCATCTCCTTGTAATCTTTCTCTTCAGTGAATCTGCTCAATTACTATACTCTATATACTAGTAATATTTTTTTTTGGTACCGGGAGTCAAACTCAGGACCTTGTGCTTGCACAAGTAATCTTTTTAGTACTTAAAACTTCCACTTTTATTTAAAAATCAGGATATCCCTGGTGTCCAGTATGTGCTCAATAAATATCTGCTGGCCAGGTGTGGTGGCTCACACCTGCAGTTCTAGCACTTGGGAGGTTGAGGCAGGAGGATTGCTGAGTTGGACACCAGCCTGGGCTGCAAGGTGAGGTCAACCCTGTCTCAAAAAAGAAAAAAATAAATAAGTATCTTCTGAAAGAACTAAGAATAAATTGCTACATTACCAAAAATAATTGGTATAAGTAATGAAGTTCCTTTAGTGACTTATCAAAGACTTATCTATCTTTCCTTCCTTCTTTTATTTGTTCATTTAGTCACATGTAGATGGCTTAACTGAAACTTTATCACAAGCTAAGGACAGAAGCTTCAAGACGCCATCCAGCAAAAGATGCCTGAGAAAGTAGGATCCAATAGCTTTGCGATGTGACAGCTAATTAGCCTGGAGTTCTTACCATTTATTTAAGATTTACATGCCACAAGCTATGTTAAACACTTTAAAGGATTATCTCATTTAATCTTCATAAAGCCCTAAGAAATAGGTACTACTAGATTACTAGCCATAGATAGCACAGGAAGACTCCGCAATAGGAGAGGCTAAGTAACCTGCCATGGGTTACACTGCAGACCCTAGGTTGCCTCTGGGCCTCAAGCCACTGGGAGGTCTAAGGTCACAATCAGAGGCTTCCTGGTTCAACCCAGATGGGCAAGAGGTTTGCTGTGGGTGGGAAGGAACTGTGGAAGGCCCTTCCCTTAAAGATATTGCCACTTAACATGGGGTCTGGTACCCTTTGGAAAATCTAAGGATTGTTCCGGGTTCTCCTTCTCAAAACCCCCTACGGGCACAAACTGAAAATTCTGCTAACACTTAAAAACTCTGCAGGCCCCCTGAATCTGAAGGTTCACCAACAACTATGTCTCCCCCCAACTTTTCTCTATGAGCAGGGGAAGCCAAGATTGGTGGGTCCTTCATGGGGGATGGGAATGGCAAAGCACCCATGATAAGGTCCTGTCTTTGGATGAGGATTATAGTACCGGCCTACAACCTAGGAAGAGGGGAAAAATCCCCAAAGCTCTCCTAATACAGGGGTTCAATTTAACGATGAAAAAAATACAAAAACCCTCTCTTGTAGTGAATAAGGCCAGCAGAGCAAATCATCTTAACCAACCAGTCAATCAGAGCTCACTGGAAAATACTATTCCTTTGCTCTCTGTTATTAGACTATCTCCATTTTGGATGTGGAGGCCTGGGAAGGGATGAGGGGTCAGAAGTAAGAGCCTCGTTTTGCAATTTCAGCAGTCCCAGTCAACCTGTGGCTTCGTCTTACTCTAAGCAGAACGAAATGGCCAAGGAGAGGTTCAGTAAATATATTCAAAACGAATAAGCTCAAATCCTCAAACTACTGAATTCTTCTCAACCATATTCCACATGATTTACCCTCTCTCCCGCATGTAAAGTAAGTGGCTGGATCTCCGGTATTTGAGCCACATTAGCAGAAACCTGCAGAGCCGCGTAGACACAGTATCTGCCTGATTATGAAGGCCATGTCATCTTCCTGCCCAGCCCAGGAGTCGCGCTCTTCCTCAATTACACACCACTACCATACTCTGGAGACCTAAGCTCACATGTAGGCCTGTAAAATCTTCCTTTTATTTTTAACTTCCCAATAGTTTCATTACGATTATTTTAAGAGCTAGGAGCGTCATAGAAAGCCATATACCCCTCTCCCTTCTAGCACACAGCATGAAATTCAGGCTCAAGGCACAGACCCACAAGCAGTCAGCTTCCCAGCCAACGAAGCCAGAGCATCCCCAAGGCAGGTTTGGGGATTTTAAAGAACGGCCTCCTGCGGAGAAGCGCCATCCTCCAGCACCCCTGGAGCCAGCTCCCCCAGACCTCAGGCGTCAGGTTGCCCAAAGTTTGCCCGAGGGCCTCTGGATACAGAGGCCGAGCCCAGAGTCCGGGATCTAGGGGTCCTGGTCCCAGTGCTTAGCCTGGGCGCGGCCCGATCTCCCCCGCTCTTCCCCGACGGGTCCTGGCCACCGCGGGGCGGCCTCGGGCCATCCCCCGCCCGTCCAGGCCGCTGCCAGCCCTTCAGGCCTTTCCCGGCCGCAGACGCCGTGTGCACAGGGTTGGCTGCGTGACCTTGGGGAGGGCTGAGCAGGTCGCCGCCCGTGCTCGGTGCCTCAGTGTCCCCGCTCCGCGAAATGGGAGCGCCGCGTCAGCGCTGCGCTGGGCCCGGGTGTAGACTCCGTGGGGCCGAGCGCTGCGGAAAAACGAGCCAGCCGTAGCCACCCCGACGGACTCCGCGCCAGTCCCGGGGAGCGAGCGCGCCGCCGGGCCCCACCTCGGGGCCGCGTGCGTCCGGCCCATCGCGCCCCCTCCTCCCGCCCGCCGGGACCCCGCGGGGCACCTCTCTCCCGCCCCCGTCGCGGCGGCCCCGTCCCTTACCGAGACCCCAGGCCGGGCCGCCGAGCCCGCGCCGCGCAGGCCGTCCCCGGAGCCCCGAGGCCGCGCGTCCGTGCGCGCGCGGGCCGCCCTCACCGGCGCCGCGGTCGCCTCGGCCATGGCTGTGCGCTGTCCGCCGGGGCCCGCGAGCCTCCGCCGCGCTGCGCCGCGCAGGCCCGGCCCCCGCCGCCGCGGGGCTCGGCGTCCCCCTTCCCCGCGGGCTCGCGCGGCCGTCGGGCCCCGGCCTGCGGGCAGCGGGCGCGCGGGGAGCGCGGGGAGTGCGGAGCCCGGTGGCGGCGGCGGCGACGTCGGAGCGGGGCGCGCGCTGCGCCCCGGCCGCGAGCTGGGCCCCGGCCCTCAGCAGCCGCCCCCGGCCCGCGCGCCGCCCCGCTGCGGCGACCCCGGCTGCGGCCCCCGGCCCGGCTTCGAGCTGCGCGGCCGTCCCGGCGCGTCTCTAGCAAGGCTGCCGCACCGCAGCTGCCATGTTGATCCAAACTGCATCCTGGGAGGCATGTCGCGCTCAGGCCGTTTAAAGAGAGACGCGCCGGGCTCGTCGGAGGCGGCCGGAACCCAGACAGCACCATCTACAGCCGGTAGGAGCGAACAGTGGCGAGCGAGCAGCCAGGCGGCGACGGACACGCCCTGAGCCCGCGGCCCGTCGTGCAGCCAGCCCGAGCCGCCGGCCTCTCTCCGGGGCCCCGGCCTCCCTCTCACCTGGGTCCTCGCGGCCCGGCGCCCTCGGGCCAGGCCGGAGCGGACGCGCGGAGTGCGGGGCGCGCAGGGGCCGACGCGCTGCGGGCGGGCTGGAGGCGGGTCGATCGTCTCCGACAGCGTCCTCCCGCCGGCCGCCTGTGCTCCCCAAGCCAGAACCCGGGGTCGCTGGCTTTCAAAACCTGCGCTCACAAAGGGATCTAAGAAAGCCGTCACACCAGAGAAAGCCCAGAGTTCATGTGA
>PVJX010039519.1:0-15730 GCA_004027295.1 Dolichotis patagonum
AAATATTTTAGGCTTTGTGGGCCACACCGACCTCTGTCAGCCTTTTCTTTCCTCCCCCAGTCTTTGCACAGATGTTTCTGTCCCAGGCGTGGCGATGCCAGCCCGGCTCGCTGCTGCCACCTGTCCTAAGGGACCTCGCCGCGGAACCCCTAAAAGCGCACCGGGCCTGGGCGCCCCGCGCTGGCTGCAAGCGCACCCACCCCGGCAGCCTCAGGAAGGCGCGCTGGGGCGGTGGGGGGAGGGGAGGGGCTGGTTAGTGTCCCCAGCGAGGCGCATGCGCGGGGTGAACCCGTACTCCCTGGTTCTGTGCATACCGGGAGCCCGGCTGGAATGGCAGAGAAATAAAGGAGAGCAAGAGGGGATGGAGAGAGGGGAGGGGACTGGGGGAAAATCCTGTGTAAGGGTACAAATCTCCTGTGATAAATGGGATCGTTATGCATATCCGTAATGCACTAATAAAGCTAATTTTCATGGAGCAGCAGGCTTAAGTTGACTGCGGACTCCAAGCGGATTCCAAGCATCTCAGCACCCTGGAAGGCTCTGTTGGCGTGTCTGTCGTGAGGCAGGCGCTCCCGCGCAGTCCCAGCTGGTCTCGACCTCCTGACCCCCAGCTCACCCTCCCAAGTGCTGGGACCACAGGTGTCAGCAGGCCCAGCCGGCATCGGGGAGGCCGGAAAGCTCAGGAGGCACATGGAAACACGAAAGGCCGGACAGCCGGGACAACGTTGAAAAAGAACGAAGTTGGGGAACTCCTACTCCCTGATTCCCTTAAGTTTGTTTTTGATACTGGGAATCAAACTCACGACCTACATTTGTCAGGCAGGCACCGTGTGCTGAGCTATATTCTCAGCCCTACTCCTTGATTTTAAGACTTTGTATAAAGCTCTTGTAATCCAGACATGGGCTCAAACAGTCGTACGGCTCAGTGGAAAGAAGAGTCTAGAATTAGGCTCACACACGACCAGCTGATTTGCCACAAAGGGACTAAGGTACAATGTATTGGACAGTTTCCAGGAAGTGGCAGCAGAATAACAAAACACACTTGGTTTCGGAAAAAAATTTGTTTCAACTCCTATCTCCTATCATGCATAAAAATTAATTAGAAATGGACCACAGACTTTATTTTGTTTGGTAGTATAATTGTCTTGACTACTGTTTATATACATATATACACGCATATATGTTGTTTCTTTCAGTTCTTGCACTAGTGAGATAATATGATGTTTACACATGTGGGACCACAGACTTTTAAAAAAGTAAAACTCCACAACTGGCATGGTAGTGCACACCTGTACTCTCAGCACTCAGGAGGCTGAGGCAGGAGGATCACTGTGAGTTCAAGGCCAGCTTGGGTTATATGGCAAGATTCTGTCTCAAAAGAAACAAACAACGGAAAAAGTAAAACTCCACTGCTCCCCCGTATCTTTCCAAAAGAATTAAAAACATCACACCACTGCAGTACACACACATCTATGTCTACAGAGACACAGCTTGTAACAGCCAAACATCAACCGGGGAATGGATAAAGATTTTTTTTAAGAACACAAGCACTACTCTGGCATAAACAGGGATAAACCTGAGACATTTCTAGGTAAATGGATGCACCTTGAGACCATGTTCTTGGGTGAAATAAATAGGACACACACATGAATACTGCATTGTTTCTCTGGTATGAGAAACCTAACAGGTAAATAAGGATCAAAATGTTTAATAGGTATTGTGAAACAGGAAGAAAAGGTTCAAATGGGAAAAGTTGAAAAAAAAGAAAAAAGGCCGGGGACGTAGCTCAGCAGTGCAACGCCTGCTTGGCAAACGCAAGGCCCGGAGTTGGGTTCCCAGTACCGAAAAAGAAAATAGTAAAAAAAAAAAAAAAAAACAAGGAAAGAAGGGCTGGGGTCGTAACTCAGCAGCACAGTGCCCGCCTGGCAAGTGCAGGGTCCTGAGTTTGATTTCTGGTACCAAAAACAGAAGAAAATGTGGAAATAAAGCTTTGTAAACAGGTGGGGAGGAGGCATGGAAGAGACAGTTGGGAAAGCTATATCGTGTTACAGGTACAAATTCTCTGTCTTGGTTACTTTTTTTCTCTTTGCTGGGACAAAATACCTGACTTCCAAAGTTAAAGGGGCAAAGGTTATTTAGCTCACAGTTTGTGGAGGTTCCAGCCCATCACTGGATGGCTCCCAGGCAAGCGCCTGGTGCAGGGGTAACAGTTCCTGGTGGTGGGAGACAGGACAAGCAAGAACAGCAAAGAGGAGGAGCACAAGAGAAGACACTTTCTGTCCCTTGTCTTGTAGGGGGGCCACACCCTCCCCGGCAGGTGTGGCCCTCCCTCACACCCATCATCTCAGCGTTGGACCATGAATCAATCACAAACTCTAGAAGCTGGCTGTGACCCCAGGAAGGCTTTGGGGCGGTGTCCAGGCTCCAGCCATGTCATTCTCTGTGATGAATGTGATGGTTATGTATACCTAAAATGTACCAGTAAAATCTAATTTAAAAGTAAACTCCAAACTTGTAGAGGAAAATGTAGTGTAGAAAAAAAAAATTTTTTTTGCAACTTTGTGAAGTAGGCAAAGGGCACAGACGACACTGATTTAAAACAGGAAATGCTGATAAACTCGGCTTTGTGAAAATCACAACTTCTTTCAGAAGACCCTGCTTTAAAAAACAAAAATGAAAAGACAAGCCACAAAGTGGGAGAAAATATTTACCATACTTCCATTTGATAATGGGCTAATATCTAAAAATATATTTCTTTAAAACCTCTGATAACCCTAAAAGTAAACCACCCAAGCCAGCAATGCGAAGACGGAAAGGAACCTAGCAGGTCCCCTGCAGCAGCGTTCACAGCAGCGGAGACACAGAAGCAACCCGGGTCCATGACGGCCAGGCTGTGAAGAAACGGCGTCGTGCGGTGGTGCACGCCTGTCATCCCAGCGCTTGGGAGGCCGAGGCAAGGGGATTCTAAGCTGGAGCCCAACCTATTTACTGAGACTTTGCCTCAAAAACTAAAGGGTTGGGAAGGTTGCTCAATGTGAAGGCCCGGGTTTGGTTACCAATACCGTGTGTGCGTCTCACACGCAGGCGCCTCACAAAGCCTCACGCGGTCATGGGGGGCGGGCCTTTTGAAGGCCTCTGAGTTCAGTGTTTGTGATTGGTTTGTTGTAGCACTGCGATTGGTGGTGGGAGCGCTGCACCTGCCCAGGGGCGGGGCCAGCATACAATATAAGGGAGGGAAACCGGCTGCCTCCAGCTTTGGCCCTTTTTTGTTCGGGCTGCTTTTGCTGGCTGCTGCCCTGAAATGTTGCCCCAGTGTCACGCCACCCTGCCTTGGAGCCAGCTGATTACGGACTGAAACCTCCAAAACTGTGAGCTAAATAAACCTTTCTTTTCTCCATTTTGGGTGTCAGGTATTTTGTCCCAGCAGGGAGAGAAAACTAACTAAGACACACACACACACACACACACACACACACACACACACACACGAGGACGAGGGGAGAGGAGAAAAGGAAGAAAAGAAAACATGCTTAGCATCCCTGGTTACTAGAGAAACAGAAATTAAAGCTATGAGCTAACCTCTTACCTTGTAGATGTGAAACTAAAAAGACTTACAATAGGAAGAGTTGCTGAAAACAGGACAGAAATCTTTTCTACCCAGATGGGGAACGTAACGTGGTATTAAAAAGCTCTGGGAAAGTGTTGGGTGGCTTCCCACAAAGGCAGCGCGTGCCTGTCACAGAGCCTTGTGACTCCACGCTTAGAGCTCTGCCCAGGAGAAATGAATGTGTTTATCTACACGACCTTGCAGCGATCCACAGCGCCTCTGTACACCAGAGATAAGGGGAACCGGAGTGCGTCGCCCCAAAGTATGCACCTTTGATGTAAAGAGAGACAGATGCAAAAATTCTCTGCCCTCCCCAACTGGCCTTTTTTTGGGGGGGTCTTTTTTAAGACACAGCTCACTATGTGGTTCAGGCTGGCCTTGAACTCGCTTTGCAGCCCAGGCTGGTCTTGAACTTGCAACAATCCTCCCGCCTCAGCCTCCCAAGTGCTGGGATGATGCATGCACTGCCACACCTGGCTCAGGACATGTATTTTCAAAGGTGTCCCCCTTGCTCCCCAACCAGGACGGACACAGTGTGGTCCCGGGACACAATGCTTCTCAGCTCGGAGACAAGAATCTGCAAACCACCCACTCCCTGAGTTTCTTCCAGACTTTTCTTTCCAATTCCCCACCTGCTTTTCTCTGTCGCTTCCTTAAAATGTACCAGTGTGTCTGTTATGGCAGCTGGCATCTGCAGGGACCTCGTGAAGGTTGAGAAGTGTACATCTCTTCCCAACCCTTCTGGCAAGCCAGCCCAGCGTTTCTGGGACATTTCACTTGCCCTGGAGCCTGCAGATGGGATCCTGGGAACTGGTGGAAGGCTGCAGAGAAGGCCAGTGCATACTAGCTGGGCGTGGTGGCGCATGCCTATAGTCCTAACGCTCAGGAAGCTGAGGCAGGAGGCTCTGCCATGAGCTCAAGGCCAGCCTGCCTGCATGACACAGCCAGACCCTGTCCCCTCAAAAAACCCACATCCACACCAAAGCTGGCTTTTTGATCTCCTTGTGAAGTGCTCACTGGAGGGCAGTGAAGAGTTTTTCTTTCCCTCCCTTCTTTCCTTCCTTTCCACACTCACAGGGGCAAGAGCAGAGTGCACGATACTTTGTTCTTCAGGTCTGTGAGCTTGTGGGTTCGGGGCATCTGCTGGTCACTGGTCTTTAGCCCCTGAGATATGGCCACTGCTTGCTTTCATCTTGGGTGTGGGGTCCTTGCTCACAGAGCATGGCCCCAATATGGAATGTGGGCGCAGGCCCCACTACTGCCACTGATGCCACAGTTACCCCCAGACCGGCCTCCAGAAGCCTTTGGGGTCCCCACACCGAGGGCCGAGTGAGGCTCTCCTGTCGGGTTCCGTCCTGTGTGCTGGGCTGTGTGACCTGGGAGACCGCCTGGCTGGTCTCGGTGAGGCAAAGGAACCCCACCAATGTGCACTCTGCGGGCTCCGGGGAGGCTGAGGAGCGTCTCTTGAAAAGATTACGGAAACTTCTCTGTCACAAGCACATAAGCATGCTCGAGACAAAGTCTAGGGTTACCAACGTTTAAAAAAATTAAGCACTAAGGTCTTTTGCTTATTAGCTATTTTTGAGACACAGTCTCACTATATAGCCCTGGCTGACCTCGAACGCACAGCAATCCTCCTGCCTCAGCCTCCCAAGTGCTGGGATCACAGACATGCACCACCATACCCAGCAAAACTCAGCATTCACAAAGAGAAAAGTTGAGTGGCAGAGTCTTGAATACTCCCGCTGTTCTGTATTCCCACGGGTACCCGAGACCCCAGCAGCACGTAAGTCTGTAGGGGCCACCGTGTCGGGCTGCCTGAAAGTCACCCAACCAACCCCGGTCAAGGTCCCTCCACCAGGTGCCTGGAGCCCTGGCACACAGGCCCTCTAGGGCACAGCACTGTGCACCAGTGCAGCACCCTGCCCCAGTGACGGCAGCCACCTGTCAGTCTGTCCTGATGGCAGCGGCAGCTAACACTCGGGCAGGGCGGTGACTCTCAGGCAGCGACAGAAACCCCGCACCCAGGGTTCAGTGCCTGGACCCGAAGGGTCGCCCCTGGCAGGCTGGTCGCAGGCCCTGCAGGCTGACTGGCCAGCAAGGAAGAGCTGCAGGTGACAGTCACAGGTCATAGCTCCAGTTCTGGGTTATTGAGTCACCTGCTGGTGCCTCTCACATCAAAGAAGAGCCAGGAAGGCCACCCACGCACTACAGCCAGTCCCCAATAGCTTCTGAAGCCTGATTCCTGCCCCAGGAAGTCTCTCTTCCCCACCAAGGCCCAGAAACTGCAGGCTACAGAGGATGTGGAAAACACGACACAAAACTGCATCAGGGGACGGAGGAGGGAGGAATGACATAAAGGACCTGACTGGGACTAATTTAAATGTGGCTCGAAAGCCTGGTGAAGTGACACACAACTGCAATCCCGCACTCTAGGAGGCTGAGGCAGGAGGATCACACATTCGATTCCAGCCTGGCAGCAACTGAATGAGACACTGTTTCAAAATAAAAAATAAAAAGAGGGCCAGAATGCAGCTCGGTGGAAAGGCCTGGGATCAATGCCCAGCATCAGAAACACACATAAGGCCCAGCCCACTGGGCAGCAATATTTATCACAGCTTGGACACTGCCCGCCCCCAACCCCAAACTGCTCTTGGAAGGCAGCGCCATTTGAAGAGACAGTCTTTAGCGTGGTCCTGTAGTCATTAGATCTTTACAGGAGGTCTCGTCTACTCAAAGATAAACCCGACTCTCCAAGCCCAGGGTCTTGGACTGCTGGCATTTAAAACTCTGAGGAAACACTGTGAGGAGGCTTTGCGGGGCAGACCTGGGAAAACAGTCACAGCTGCATCAGATCAATGTGGAGGGTCTTGCCGGGTGTGGTGGCGCATACTTGTGATCCCAAATATTCAGGAGGCTGAGGCAGGAGGATCGCCAAATTCAGACCCAGCCTGGACATTTTAGTAAGTCCCTGTCTCAAAAGAAAAGAAATGAAAAGACAAAAAAAAGGGGGGTTTGGGGTGGAACTCAGCCGCAGAACACTAACCCAGCATGTGTGGGGTCTGGCTTCAAACCCCAGGACCGTCAAAAACAAACTAACAAACACTGGAGGGCTCTAAAGGAAGAAAGCACTCGGCCGTCACACAGGACACTGCCCTGAGACCTGCAGGGGAAAGGACTGCAGTGTCTGTGGCTCCCACTGACAGGGCCAAGTAGGCACCATCGGGACAGTGAAGAGACATTAATTAGCAACCACAAGTGACGTGGTAACCGGCCCATCCAGGTGAAGGGACGTAGGGGACCACTGCAGTATTTTTCCCACTTTTCCTTCAGGTTTTTTTTGTTTGTTTGTTTGTTTGTTTTCTTTTTGAGATAGGCTCTCACTATGTAGCCCAGGCTGGCCTCCATCTCACAGTGATCCTCCTGCCTCAGCCTTCTGAGTGCTGAGATTACAGGCATGTGCCACCAACGGGGCTCTTCCTGCAATTTTGTAAAACGCCTCTGTCCCAGGAGGGACCGGGACATGCAGCGGGGTGTGCCAGGGCCCAGGCACGGTCCCTGGCAGGAAGGACAGCCTGCCAGAGCCACAGGGCCAGCACTGGGGGCAGCAGGGCAAAGGGAAGGAGGGCTGAGCAAAGCTGGGCAGCCTGCGGGTTGGACGGGGCCGCACCTCGCCCTGGGGACTCAGCAGTGCCCGTCTCTGGGGCAGGAGGCCCGGGATGAGAGGAGGCCCAGCTGGCTGCCCACGCGCCCATTACTCATCATTTTCCCAGGAGGCAGCCAGGCCCTCGGGCTGGAAGGGGACGCTGCAGGGCCTCTGCCCGAGTGTGGTGCTGCTGTGGGTAGGTTAGCCATCGCCGCCCCTGCCCAGGCCGCCCCTGCCCAGGCTGCCCCTGCCCAGGCCCCAGCCCTCCCGCCCTGCCCCATCCTGACCCACTGGGCCCTGTCCCCAAAGGGTCCCCTCCCCCGACCTTGCGGGTCCTCATCCATGTCCATCACTAAAGCTGGGCAAACTGAGGCTCCGAAAGGCAGAATCCACACAGCTGCACCTGGAAGCCAGGATCTACCCGTGGGCTTCCCGTCCCGGGCCGGGGCTCTGGACTGCGGCCCCCCGAGTGCCCTGCACCTGTTGGCCTGGCACGGGGACCACCTTCCCCAGCCCTGGTCCGGGCACCTCTGGGCCGGGGACAGTGAGTGCTCTGCACAGCCCAAAGCCTGGCCCTACCCTAGGCCTTGGAGCCACCCAGCTGGCAGTGCCCAGGGCTCACTGGGCTGGGACAGCACCTGACCCAGGGCACAAAAGCCTCAAACTCCCGTGTCAGCCAGGGATTGTGCAGACATTCAGACTCCGAAGTTCTAATCTAGACACCTTAGAAACCACTAAACTCCTAGCACCGACAGTACAAATAAGGGCCAGAAAACCCCGCCGCCCAGGACCCAGAAGCAGATCCTCTGTGCAGGAAGTGGGACCTGTGACCTGTGTCCTGCTTCCACCATACAATCTTGCAAAATAAAGGGACTTGGGAATCCTCCATCTTCCTTTTTTGGCAGTACAGGCCACCGAAGCAGGGCCTTCACACCAAGCTGCCTCCACAGCCCTTTGGATTGTTTTATTAGGAGACAGACAGGGTCTTGCTAAGTTGCATAGACAGTACCTGAACTTGAAGTCCTCCTGCCTCAGCCTCCCAAATGCTAGGATCACAAGCATCCCCATCCCCACCTTACTTGGCTAATTACCCCATCTTCCTCTTTTTTTGTTTTTTTGTGGTTTTTTGGTACTGGGGATCAAACCCATGACCTTGCACTTGCAAGGCAGATGCTTATGCCACTGCGCTAAATCCCCAGCCCCCCATCTTCCTCTTAAGACGAAATGGCTCCTTAAAAGCCCTGCTGCTTGTTTGTCCAAAATCACTTAGAGCCATGTCTCCCTGGGGGCCTCGAGGGCTGGCTCGGTCCTCATAATTAATGGAAAGTGGCTTTCCTGAAATTTCCATATATCGACCCATTTCTGCTCACTGCAGCCAAAGAGAACTGTGACTCTTATGTGTCACTTACGCATTTGCCTGCGACTAATAGCACGTCTCCAAGTGTTTTTCTTCCGTGCTAGTGTACCCAATTGGCTTTGGGTTTGTTTATTGTTCTGCTAACCTGAAAAAGTATGAAGAGCCTGGCTCTTAACATGGTTACACACCTCACTAGCAGGTACAGCCTACCTGAGTTTAGAATACACACTCCAACAGGCATGGTGGTTCACGCCTGTAAACCCAGCACTGGAGAGGCTGAGGCAGGAGGATCACTAGAAATCCAAGGGCAGCTTGGGCTACACAGTTGAGTTCAAGGCCAGTCTGGACTACATTGTGAGATCTCATCTCGGGGCGGGGGGAGAAATATATATATATATGTATGTATATGCTTTAAATAAGTTCTTTCTTAAGCAAAATGTACACAAAGTTCAGACCCAATAACCTCTAAACCCACCAAGCAGCTGAATCAGAGGTCACAGGGCCAGCAGATGGCAGCAAGGAGACACCAGTGGAGATGGCTCAGAACTAGGGTGTGTCAAGCAGGCTGAGTGGGACTTGAACCTGTAGCCTAGAAACAGGATCAGCGAGGATGTGCCAATGCCTCCTGCCCACAGCCCCGTCCCCTCCCGAGGCTGGCCTGTCTCTTTACCAAAGCACGCAGCAGCTTCTAACGTACACCATGCTTTATCTATTAAGGCGTTAAGAGTACCGGCTCCTGCAGAGCGCCGATCTTTGGTCTCTTTTGCCCACTGATGTATTTTCTGCACCTAGAACAGTGCCTGACTTCTATAGTGAATGCTAAGTACACATCTAGTGAATAAATTAGTCCTGCAAGCATTTCCGAACCGCCTACTACAGGGGGCTGTGAACTGAGCCTCTGCCTCCCAAATCCAACCAGTCGTGAGCTCCCCCGAACTCTGAAAGAAGGCTCAATTTCTCCCCCACCACCAAGGAGCTGGCAGATCAACCCAAACCCGGTCCCTGACTAACCTAAAACCCAGGCGTGCGCTGAACACAGCCTGAATTTCCTGGAGCCTCCCTCCAAGAACCAGTCTCCTCACTCAGACACTAGAATTACTTCTGTTCAGCAAGATGGCGCTCGAGGGCTAAGGGGGTGGCTCAGTGGTAGCGCACCCACTCTGCAGGCAGGGCCTGGGACACGATCCCCAACTTGACAAACTGGACCTGTCACAGCCCAGGAAGTGGGGGTGCACAGGCACTCTGGAAAGAGTGGGACAGAGCCAGCTGAGGTGCACCCAATGCTTCTGAGGGGGGAGTCCAGAAACGCCCCTGGTTACTGGCCCTTTCTCCTGGTTACATCCCAGGGAGGGGACATGTGCTTTCGAGGTGGACAACTTCAGAGCCACTTCCCAGAGTAAGCTGTAGACACAAGTCCCTGACTTCCTGCAGCAATTTCCAAGGAGCCTCTGTCTCCTTTGGCCCCAGGGACACAGTGTCCAGTGAGTGCCCTGTGCACAGGGTTTGGCTGAACTGGTCAGGAGGGCATGACTTTGAGACTTTTAACGTGCGGCTTTTGACCAGGGTCAGTTCCAAAAGTCACGTGTCTATGAAAAAAATCTACCACACGTCCACCTCCAAGGACAGGAACACCACCCTTAGGAGAGACGGTTCCGGACAGAAGCCAGGAACCCCAGACTTGTGGCCTTGCTTGAGAACAACTGTCTCCAAAAAAGCCACCAGCAGTCAAGGAGATGCGGTAACAGCGGCTGCGGGGAGCAGAGGCACGCACGCGGCCAGTGCCAGGCGCTGGGAGAAGCTGGGTGCCCCTCCCAGCTGTGAAAGCCGGGCAGTGTCTGCCTAGGTCTAAGGATTCTCATATGCAACATGAAAAGCCACTGAATTGCCTTCCTAGGGTGGGGCCGAATTGAAGGAGATGGTGCCTGCCGCGACAACGTAAGTTCTCTCAAAGCATGAATGGCCCCCATGGGGAAGAAGAAAACTATTCCTAAAGTCCCAAGCGCTATTATATTCGCACTGAGCTGCTCCCAGGTATCAGATTTTCAAACACCCTTCACACGCAGCATCTTCGGGATGCAGGAGGCCGAGGGCAGAGCGACAGTCCTCCTGGCCAGAGGAAAACAAGGCCCGAGCAGGTCCTGGGAGGCCGCACGCGCGCACCCGAGGGGGCTTCACGCACCCGCGCGCCCCCCAGCGAGGAAACAGGGGCCGGGGTCGCCCCGGCAGGGCAGCTGGCGCCGGGGTTGACAGTCACCACCGCCCAGACCCGGTCATCTTTTGTCCCGCAGGAAAAAAAATATAAGCACGGCAGGGCCCAAGGCCGGAGGAAATGAGCTCGGCGCGCAGCAACGCCACACGCACCTGCAGCGCAAGGCCAGGCCGCGGCCAAATGGGCGATGCTACAGCTCGGGATCTGGGGGCTCAGGCGCAGCGCCGGCCCCCGAGAAGGGGAAGGGGCGGCGGCCAGGGCATCCCGGCTCCGCTCACCTGGCCACTGCGTTCAGCGGTGCACCTGGCATGTCCAGGCCCCACCGGCCCGGAGCGGGGCTGGGGTCGCTCCCGCTTGGACAGGCCCGGCCCCCCAGGCAGCCGGGAACTCACCTGCCGTAGCCACCGCCGCCTGTCAGTCAAGCGCGCCCGCCGCAACGCAGCTCGCGGTCTCGCGACCAGGCTGGCAGCGCCCCGCCTCCTCCGCCTCGGCTGTCCAATCGGAAGAGCCAGACGCCAGGGAAGGGGGCGTGCCCTGTGGGCAGTGCTGCTGGGGGCGTGGCGTGGCGGGCTACAAGGTAAACGGCACGCGCGATGGGGGCGGTGCTGACGTCACTGTCGCCCGCCGGAAGTAGCTTAGGGTTTGCGCGTTGCCGCGGCGGCTGCACCGCGGGGCAGCAGCCGCTATGCCGGTCACCGGGAAGACCTTTCGCCGGCGCCGGGCCGACTCTGAGTCGGAGGAAGATGAGCAAGACTCCGAGGAAGTTAGGTGGGTCTCGGACGGGCTTTCACAGGCCGGGTAGAGAGAGACTGGCGTGGGGATGTTGGCCAGCGCCCGGGAGCCGGGCTAACGCCGTTGTGCGCCGGGCTTCTCGTTTTAACAAACGGAGGCTCCTGGGGCTGAGGCCGCCGTCTGCAGTGAGAGGTGCCCCAGCGTGGATCTCACTTCCGGGGCTCCTGGACGTGGGGTCGCCTTCCGGACCGCGGCGGGACAGCTCTCTGCCCACTGTGGGTTCTGGGATCCCAGCCTGTGCGTTACCGTTTTTCAGATTGAAGCTGGAGGAGACCCGAGAGGTCCAGAACTTAAGGAAGAGGCCCAACGGGGTGAGGTGGGTATCGCAGGTAGGGTAGGGCGGTGGGGACAGTGACGCGCCCCACCTCGGGTCATCACACGTCTAGGACCCTGCCTTTCCCTTAACCCACATCCTGCTGCCCGAAGAGAACAGCGTTCGTTACAGACGTTTAATTCAAAGTGCCCCGAGCCCTTGCTCTAGGGCCACATTCAGGTCACCAGCTCGCCTTTTTTGTGGCACCTGATTGTGAAATACACGCTGTCAAGAGCTTCGAAAATATAGGGGAAAAAAATCCCTTTCTTCTCTCTCTCGTAAAGATTTTGAACAATTACACGTGCACCTTTGGCTCCTGCATTTTTTTTTCAATTTATGACATCGTGGGCATTTAACTTAAGTGAAACACTTTTCAGAAAATGTTTTGTTTGGTTTCACAGTACTGGGGATTTAACCCAGGACCTTTGCACTGAACAACACTGGCATTCCTTCCTTTTTTTAATTTATTTTACTTTGAGATGGACCCTTGCTCAGTCGTCCAGGGTAAGTCTCTCAGCCTCCCAGAGTTCTGGGATTCTTGTAATATACCACCACACCCAGTTCAGAAAACTTTTTAATAGCTGTATAATATTCTGCCAGATACAGGTACCATACTTTGTGAATAAACCTTTGTAGATCATTTTGTAAATTTTCACTATCAAAAAAGACTTTGATGAAAGCCATGTGTGGTGGAGCACACCTGTCATCCCAGCACTTGGGAGGCTGAGGCAGAAGGATCATTGCCAGTTTGAGACCAGCCTGGGCTATAAAGTGAGCCCAAGTCCAGTCCGAACTGCATAGTGAGAGCCTGTCTCAAAAAGACAAAAAAAAAAAAAAAAGAAAGAAAGAAAGAAAGAAAGAAAGAAAGAAAGAAAGAAAGAAAAGAAAAGAAAAGAAAAGAAAAAAAAGAAGAAGAAGAAAGGTTTTGATGTTCTCTTGCATTTACCTTTTACTGCACTTATGTCCAGGGCATTTATAGGAAAGTGAGCCACTCTGCTTCCTGCACCCACGCATACCCTCGGGACCGTGCTGACCTCCCCAGTCTCTCCAGCTGGCTTCCTGCCATCCCTCCAGTCTCCCCCTTGCACAACAATGCATTTTACAAACGCCCTGACTTTTACAAACCTCCTCATCCTTGAACCTGAGTTGCACCGTTTCTTTTGTTTTGTTTTGTTTTCTTTTGGCTCAGTGCTGCCGCCCTGCTGGTGGGTGAGAAGGTGCAGGAAGAGACTACTCTAGTGGTAAGTTCCAGGTTCTCCTCCCTGTAGCTGCTATGCCGAGGATAACTGTGTTTTCCCAAACACTCATGATAATCCCACCGTCATTGCCACGGTGCTGCATCTAAGCTGTGTGTGCTTTCTGTAGGATGACCCCTTCCAGATGAAGACAGGGGGCATGGTGGATATGAAGAAGCTTAAGGAGAGGGGCAAAGATAAGTAAGTGCAAGAAGTAAGTGCAAGACCCTGAGATGCAGATTCTCCACAGCCTCTACCTGGGTCTGAGGACCTCTGAGAGCTGGGACTGCAGCAGGGCCGTTCAGAAAACATCTGGGTATAGCATGCTTCATAAAGGGTGCGTTGTTTAAAACAAAAGGACACAGGCAGGGTGTAGCTCCGTGAGAACACACTTGGTCGGCATGTGCAAGGCCCTGGCTTTGCTCCCCAGTACCACAAAACAAGACTTTAAAAGTAACTCAGCCAGGTATAATGGTACATGCCTGTGATACCAGCACTGGGGAGGCTGAGGCAGGAGGATCCCTGCAAGTTCAAAGCCTGGAGTACATAGCAAGTCCCTGTCTCAAAAAAGAAAAGAAAAAAGTTGCAAGCCAAGCGGCTGGAGTTCTTTTCTGAAAGTGCCTTACTCATTTCTTTCAAACCCACGTGGAAGTTTTGTACTTAAAACTTAAAAAAATAATACATCCAAATGTTAACAGAAGTTTAAAAAAAATAAAAGTATCCACGCCTTCCCCAGATGTGTTACCAAGGGCCAAGTGTTCGCTTGCTGAAGTTCCCAGTTTTTATGCCGCATCCAGCCATGGAAAGGCTGTTAGCTTTTTCTGTCATCCTGGCTTGACGTAAAAGTCGCCTCACTGCCATCTCCTTTCAGGATCAGTGAGGAAGAGGACCTGCACCTGGGGACCTCATTTTCCGCAGAAACCAACCGACGGGACGAGGACGCAGACATGTGGGTGCCGGGCACTCAGCTGTGGTGATGGAGGCTGGGCTGGTGAGATGCGTGGTCTGAGGGATTTCATCACAGGTGACGTTTCCAGAACTTTCTAGAAGACGTTATCCTGTCGGGTTTGAGCACTTTGCAAACCTCTTAAGGATTCTCTAGCCAGGGATGGTAGCACTCTCCTGTAATTCTAGCTATTCAAGAGGCTGTGGCAGGAAATTTACTTGAATCCAAGGGTTTGAGGCCACCCCGGGCAACATGGAAAACAAAAGAGAATTCTTTAAACAGTGGCAGTTGGGATTTTTAAATTCCCTGACTTGTCATATTTCTCCCCTGAACACTACAGGGGTAAACATGGACTTGCTCATTTTTTGTTTGGTCAACAAGGCTTTTAAAATAACAGCTACCACCAGGTGTGGTGACTCATTTCTACAGTGCTAGCATGGGGGAGGCTGAGGCAGGAAGACGGCTTTGCACGCGAGGCCAGCCTGGACCACATAGCAAGATTCTAACTCAGAAAAACCCCAGAAGGGAAAGGATTTGGGGTGTCTGGATGTTGACCGCCCGCGGAGTGGCCAGCACATCCTGCGGGCCCTGGCTGAGCGGGGCTGTCACTTCGTCCCCAGGATGAAGTACATCGAGACGGAGCTGAAGAAGAGGAAGGGCATCGTGGAGCACGAGGAGCAGAAGGCGAAGCCCCGGAGCGCCGAGGACTGTCTGTATGAGCTCCCCGAGAGCATCCGCGTGTCGTCGGCCAAGAAGACAGAGGAGATGCTGTCCAACCAGATGCTGAGCGGCATCCCCGAGGTGGACCTGGGAATCGAGTGCGTGCGGGCCTGGCCTGCGGGCTGTCACCCGGGAGGCTGGGTCAGCGTGAGGGCGGCCGCCGCCCTCAGGTCACAGGGACCCCGGGAGCAAAGCCCCGCCCTGGCCGCTGTGCTTCTGGCATCCCCGCGGAGCCCGCTGCGGCTCCCCCATCTCCCTTGCCCTGGCCATGAGCTCGTGCTCCCCAGGGAGCATCCGGGCAGAGTGCAGAGCCTGGCGCCCTGTCTCGGTAGAGCAGAGTCGAGACGCCGGGTCCTGGTCTCTTTTCTGGCCCCAACAAGCTCACTTCTCTTGGTGACGATTTCCTGTTGGTCACTAAAGAGGAACAGCTCCAGCTGGGCCCTGGCCATGGCTCTGAGCACTGCTAAGAGCATGACCGAGCTGGGTGGGGTGGTGCACACAGCCTTCCGGTCACTCAGGAGGCTGAGGCAGGAGGGTCGATGAGTTTCCAGGCCAGCCGGGGCTACATAGCAAACCCTGTCTCAAACGAGAAAGAGCGACTGTCCAGGCGCTGGCGGGAGAGCTGCGCCCCATGGGCTCCTCAGGCAGTGTGGGGCTGCCAGCCTCACCCCTCAGCTCCATGGGGGTGAAAGGCCCGGTGCTCTAACGGGGCCCCCTTCCCATCTGCCCACAGTGCCAAGATCAAAAACATCATCTCCACCGAGGACGCCAAGGCCCGCCTGCTGGCAGAGCAGCAGAACAAGAAGAAGGACAGCGAGACGTCCTTCGTGCCCACCAACATGGCCGTGAACTACGTGCAGCACAACCGCTGTAGGCGCCTCACCGCCCTGCTGGGGGAGGGGGGG